>JAOXJP010227935.1:0-11212 GCA_025762735.1 Platanus orientalis | reverse complement strand
ATAAAAAACAAACAAAAATATATATATATATATATATATATATATATATATATATATATATATATATATATATATATATATAGGCACTTGAGGCCAGACTGATTTACAAATTTTCTTTAAATTTTAAAGAAAACTCATCTTGTTCTAGCCAGCTACACACTTGGATATCAATATGAACCAAGGATTACATTGGGAGTGCTTATTTACTTGAATTATGAGGCAAATCATCAAGTTTACACATCAATTTTCTGCTGGGGAAATACTTGGTACTCCAAGTGTTTGAAGAAATTCTTCAAAGAAGGTTATTACTTAGTTTGGAGCTCTACATTTGTGGCTGATCAGAGAATTGACTTAGGAAGGGTTCTATGTTGTGGATGATGATGGTTGACTGAAGGAGGGTATGTTCTTGACATCTACACACCACTACAAGGCTGCTGCCCAGGTTTGAATACATTGTTATAACCCCTATGGTTTCAACCCATTGCTTACTTGTTGCTAATATGATCCAAACCCTATGCTTCCACACCCATATCTAGCTAATGCACTTGCTGCTAGCTAGCACCCTAACCATTTCTAAATTATAGCTTACGTTTACTCCTTTTAGTAGGTTTATATTTATTGAATGTTTAGCTATCTCTTAGTGTGAATGTTAGTTGATAATTTAAGCATAAAGAGTCACTTTATTCTCAGAATTTTGTATGTTCTTGCTTGCTTTATGAGTGATTACTATTACTAGTTTCCATTTTTTGAATTATTAGTGCACTTGATTGGAATAAGAATCTAGTTTATTACTGGATTTGCTATGCTATTTAAATGTAGATCTCTTCATACCTCATCCATCTCATGCATGCTACCTCAATTTTATTGCATAGGGGATGCCTTTAAATAGGCTTACATCCTAAAATTTTTAAAACTTTCTAAAAAATAAAATATTCTAAAATACACGTAACTTGCTGTCCAAACTTTCCCAAGTCTAAAACTTCCTAAAATACACTTTCTAAAAGCCTAAACCTACCAAAAACACTTAACACTTGTAGCACAAACATTACCAAACTTAGAACTTTCTAAAAACACATAGTCCCTAAAATTTTAAACTACTAAACCATCCGAACTTTCTAAAAACACAATTCCTACTACTTCGGACAACCCTTTAGTAAAGGTAAAAGATCAGCTCAAGCAAGGTTTTCGCAAGCATACATAAGCATCTTCCTCGAGCTGTCACGTAGGAAAAAAAGGAAGGCAAAAACCCAAGCTATACCTTGGGTTTATTTATTTATTTTTTGGTTCTATGTGGCAGCTCGAGTATGATTGCTTGTGGAAACTTTTCTTGAGCTGATCTTTTCCCGTTAGTAAATTGATCATAACTTTCCCAAATCACCTCGGATTTGGGCAATCTTGATCTTGTTAGATAGGTAACTGAATAGCCAATCTAATGACACCAAAATCAAGCCAAAAGCTCAAGTTTTGACCAAAGAAAAATTGGGTCAAAAATAAAAAACAGGATTACAACTAAAAACCCAAAACAAATTAAACTAACCATAGCACTATTGGCCTTATTACAAAGTTACCCATCCCTAAATAATTCTAATCAATCCCACATAATATGTACACTTAAATCTAGCCATCTTGTGTGGGGGCACATACATAAGTCGCATAATGTTGTCTGCTTCAATTTTTGTACTACACTTTCAAATTCATGACAGTTTACTCCAAGAACTAATCAAAAATCAAACAACTACTCTCCCATTTCCTTCTTTTGTAGGTCATGCATACCTACCATGTTTTTTATATACATAGTGTTAATGACCTATTAGGATTAGATTACCAGCTATAACTAAGAACCATTTCATTGGCTTATTGAAACTTCCTAGCCAAAATTTTCTTTCTTTCCTTACTTGGGCTTATTGGTGTTTCTAATAGCATCCTACAAAGGAAAACCGACTAAAGGAAGCTTTGACTCTTTTTAATATTTTAGTTATAGATTTGTTAAGCCTCAATTACACTCAGCAGTTTATAAAAGGTGACAAATACCATGTAAAAAGAGAGACAAACATGCATTAGGATTCAAGCTTACATATTCATTTTATTTTTTTAATATACTTTTTTTTTAGAGGTAAAGAGATAATTTATTGAAAATAAGAAACAAACTATTTTTTTTATTATACAATTAGAGCAGTTCAAGTGAAAATTACATTAATACCCTAAATTATAGGATTGTTCCCTATTCTAATAGATAACATACGAGCAAATGAATCCGTGCTCTGCACACAGCAAGTGGTGTATTCAAATGGTATTTTTGAAATAAAAAAAAAATACATCAAAAAGAATTGAATGATTACATTACATTATACATACATATATAAATATGGTTTGGTCATGTGCAACGAAGACCAATGATTGTACTAGTGAGGAGTGAGATGATGCCAGTTGAAGGTTTTAAAAGGACTAGAGGAAGGAAAAAATTGACCTTGGGTTGAAATAGTAAGGAGAGACATAGCAGCTCGTAATTTAATGGCAGATATGGCCCTAAATAAAGGCCATGCAGAACAGGATCAAATACTATAAGCTCGATCCTACGAAATGGAGTTAGGAATCCTCCCTGTTCAATTCGTGTTTGGAGCAACCACAACCTGAGTGAATGACACTCAAACCCCTCATGACCTAAATTGGCCTAATCAATATAACTATACTAAAACAAAGCTTCGAGGCCTTTTCTCTCTCATCCAGTTGGCACTGTTCTCAATTTTTCTTTTAACTTTTAACAAATCAAAACTTTAAATGTCATTTCTACCAGAGCGAAGAGACTACCACATCAGCAACTCTTTATATTTACTTAATTTCTAAAAAAAATTCTCAATTTAACGCTTGGTTTTCCACACCCATTCAGTAATGAGTACCCTTTCCTTTTGTCTTCTTTCCTTCGACCCTTCATTTTCCTTTCATTACTATTCCCTTCCCATCGCACAATCAAAAAGGTCCCTCCTCCAAAAGTTAGGTTTATGGCTCGATGATTGGTGTGTACTTCTTAAAGGTACCATCAGTTTTCTCCCAATTTGATATTGAGATTGATTGGTACAGAGACAGGAAATCAAGTTGGATCATTACTTTAAGCTTCAGGTCTGCACCAGGTTTTCCCTACCTGTTCATGCTTCGTCTTCCTCATTCTTTCCTCCCCTCACCTCAAAGCTCTCCGACATTTGTTTCCTCCAACAAAACCCTCATCCCCTTCGACCAGAGCACACTACTCAGAATCAAATTTGGTGTGTCTTCCGCATTCTGACATTTAAGAAGTATTTATTTGTTTGGTAAGTTGCAAAATTTTTAAATTCTTGCTGTTTTCATTTTTGTTTCTTTCACTAAGAGGGAGAGAGAGAGATTGTGAGAGAGAAAGGCAGCGATGCCTGAGCTATCAATATTCATACAAGCCTTTCTTCTTTGCAGTTCCATTACTTTATTTTAATACCTAAGGTTTGCATTAAAGAAAGTTATTTTTCTCCTGCTGCAATTTGAATTGGAGTGAATATTTTTGCCCATTTGTCCACCATTTCATCAAATTTGATCGGAGGTAGGTGAATTCTGGTTCTCCTGGTATTCCAATCTGGCTGAAAAACGATGATTTACGAAGATTCTGGGGCTTAAAATGTTCTTCTTTTGCGTTAAGCTTCTGTTGTTCACTTAAGAATGTTTTCTTCCCTCCTTTGATTAATTTCTTAGAAAATATATGAATTTTGTTATGTTCTGTATCACTAATAAGTTCCTTCCTTACCTGAATGATTGTTAATGAAGTCCCATTTTTCCATTATTTTTTATAGTTGCATATGCAAATTTAGAGAAAAATCACAATTGTCACATTCAGTATTGTGTTGGGTAGGTTTTTACCTCTGTTGCTCTCATACTAGGGGATGGTGTGGGTGTCAGTAAAATGGAAGGGATGCAAGTTGGTAAGGATTTTGTTTTCTTATATTTGCTTGACGGATACACAATCTCTCTTTTGGTTTTTGGTTGATTATTTTAGTAATTGAACTTTAAAGACTATAGATAACTATATACGGTAGTCAAGCAATAACTATCCTCTACTGTGATCTTCTATGTTTTTATCGATTTTTTTTTACCTGAGATATTCCTTTCTTTGAGAGCCTAGCAAGAACCAAATTTGGAAGAAAAAAAAGTGCCCTTTATTCAACAGAAACAAACTAATATAACTAACTAATGCTATTCAGCCAAAAGCAAAGTTGATACTTTTGTAGTGTATATATTTTAAAGAATATCAATGGATTTGACTAATATGCTACAAAAAAAAAAAAAAAAAGTTTTGTGCCAATTATTTATTTCAGATTTTATTGCATTAATATTGCTTATTTCAGAATATTACTTTTAATAATACAATTTCAAAAAATTCCATTAGTAGTTTCTATGTAATGGTCAGCAGTGCACATTGTGAAGTTACCAATTACAGTAAATGTTGCTTGGATTACTTTCACCACCACTACCTCTCCATACAGAACTGTCTACATAAGTAGGTCCTTTATAAATGAAAGATTTATTTGTTTATTGTGTTCATACTGGATTGAGTTCTTGGAATGAAATCGATCGTTATATTTACTTCTTTTCATTATTGTGAAGGGGAAAGGGCTATTACTATATTTGTCAACAGAGTTTCCTACAATTTTTTTGGCCTCCTAAGAACAGACACCATACCTACAAGCAAAAACCTTAACACCATTTGAAATTGGTAATCTTAGTTTCTCCAACTTTTTGAAGATTATAGTGGTTCTTCTCTGCACTCAATAAACTGGGTTCTAGCAAAACAAAATTACATGTTCCTAATCTTCATAGTTTGTGTTTCTTATTGGCTTTTTGTTTTGCGGCTTTCCATATTGCTTTTTTATTTTCTCAGTGATTAACAAAGTTTAGGCATTCAAATGTATAGCATTTGATTTTTCTGCTTTATTTTTTTATTTTTTGAGCACATTGTAGCTTTCAGTTTATTCAAAAGTAGGAGTGTATAAAGTTGCTTGGAGTTTAAATTTTTGGACTACATTGTAAAAAGAAGAGAAGACTGCCATTCGCTCCCATGGTCAATCTAAAATTAACTATGTAATCTCTCTTTATGTAAAAATAAAATGGGAACTAAGTTCCTTTATAAATTATTGTGGCTCTGTTGTGTAATACACTCAAAATGTATGACATACTGTAGTTATTAAAAGTAGAATTAAATAGCTTAACTGGACACAGTCCAAAATAATGTTATTTTAGTACGCTCCAACAGTTTAGAGAGGAATCTTTGAAAGGGGAAAAGAAAAGATGGAAGGAATGGGTGTAAGAAGTATTAAAGGATCCTGTGGATTATGGAAGGGAAAATTAAGCAGGAAGTATAGAAGCAAGAAGAAAAAAATAGAATAAGAAGAAGGGAAGCTAACCTAAGAGTCTCACCAATGTTTTGCAGGAAACTCAACTAAATAAAATTAAATGTATTTTTCCATTAACAAGGATCTTAACAGCTTGATGGAAATAATTTTAAATTATTTTTCCCTTTATTAAGATAACTTGAAGCTGGACATCAAAGGGTAGAGTCCAACTTCACCTCAAAAGGAAACAACAAATTTTTTACATACCCGTCATTGCTTCCTTAATTTGATATGTTGCTTTAGCAGGGAAAAATATTCAATGCATTGATTAGTTTCTCTTGAAATAAGATAAAATAGAATTTTTAATCTCTTTTGCTTTAGTGGGTTAAATTACATTGCATGTATTTATAAATATTGTGAAGTGATTTTTTAAGTACCTAGATATCAATCTTATGACATCCTGAATGAGAGTTCCTACAAGGGTTCCTAGAATAGTGATTCCATTAATTGTGTACACTTAAGATTCATGTTATTGAGTCTAATCTAATGATTCTGTTGAAATACAGATTGGCATTTAGCCCAAATTACTTAGACAAATGCAGTGAACAATTGCTTATAGTTTACTCCCTTTAAAGTGATTTTCTAAAAGAATATCTGAGGTTTAAATAATTGTTTCCACATCATCACTGAGTCCACTCCTTTATTTTCAATTTATTTGCAAGCTTCAGAAAACCAAGCCTTTCATTATAGATTCAAGGTTCTATAGTTTGCAAAAAAGCATGTGTTTATTGGTTTTGGAGAAAAATGGGAGTACCTTTACATGTGAGGTTGCCTGCAATTTTTTCTTGAAGATTTGGAAGTGAAAACAAAAGATTGAGCTAACATTGATAGAATGTAGTAAATTAGGAATTAACAGCACACGATATTAATTTGCTCTCCACGTTTCCATGTAAAAACCAAATTTTCTTCATCCAGCGAAGGCTGCATTGATCCCTGGAGTATGAACTACCACAGAAATTAGTTGATTTATGTTATATCAAGTGGAATTTGTTTGGATAATGGGAATTACCTCCTAAATGTCTGCAGTGCAATTCCATGTCCAATAGGTGTTAAATTTCAAACTAAATTTGTGGAGTTTGAACTCTAAATAAGTGGCAATTACTGTACATTGGGCATTCAACTTATCAAGGTGGTGAACCACTTACCTCATTAGATTGCAAAGGCAACTTCCAGGGTTCTGTTTCAGCTTCGGCAATGTTCACAAAGCATCCAAATCATCCAGTTTGTTGTGATAGAACAGCACAGCGGAACAAAACAACAGATCGGATTCAAGTATATGATGTGCATGAAACAAAACGAGAAAACAATAAACGGCAAAGAACAATCACAAAAGACAATGTTTAACATGGTTCAGCTTGAAGCCTACATCGATGGGCAAAGATGATAAAAAACTTTCACTAAAACGGAGAAGAAAGAGATTACAAAACGCATAACGGCGAGTTCCAAAACCAAAGGTAAAACCCTGCGAACTCTCCATAGAAAATATGTTCTTGCTTCTCTACAAAGTCTTGACGAAACCCAAATTGTCACAAGTCTTCCTGCAATCTTCCGCAGCTCCAAAACCTATAAAAGAACCTTTTATAGCAACTCATGAAGCCCTAAACATATGTGGGTTTAAAACCCCAAAATATCCCAAAGTCATATACATAACAACTTTGGCTAACTCACGCTTCTCAAGAAACAAGTTGAATTCAAACATTGATTCAATAAATCTCCACCTTGGCTTGAATTCCACCAAACCAAACTGAATGAAGTTCCTTGATCATCTTCTCCACCTGACCCTGAAGGGTACGCAATTAGTTATCTTTCAAATTGATAGAGTCCAAGCCACCCTTGAACTCAATTACCAAACCCGGTTTTGTTGACATATCTACTAACTCCTTAGCATTAAATGCATCCGCAACCATGGCTTCAAATCCGTCTCTAACTGGAGGCCTAACGTCCATGTTGGGCACACTTCCATGCTGCTAAACATCCGAAACCTAAATGAGGTCTAAAGCAGTATCCTCACGTCTCAACGAAATAGGAGTCTCATACTCCACCTCCACCTCTAACTAAACATCCAAATCTCCATCTTCAACCTGCTTGCTTGGATGTAGCAAAGAAAAATCACCAAAAGTAACACCTCTATATTGCTTTCCATGAGCACAACGCTCACAAAACCCAAACTTCTCATCATAGAGCAAACCATCCCACTTGCTCAAATCTACCAAACCTCTTACACAAATGTGATTGATTAGCCTATTTCACGACTGTCTACAGAGTATACTTGAATATGGTGTAGAAGCCAAAACTACACCACCTTGAATGGTGTTCCCGAATAGCCAAAACAATTCTTTCCGTTGAACCTCGAACTTAGTAGCCGCTATCGCAAAATTCCCAAAAGAATCCTCAATCCACAGCTCTAATCCTGAAGCTCTGATATCAGTTGCTAAACCCTTTTATAGCAACTTGTGAAGCCCTAAACATATGTCGGTTTAAAACCCCAAAATATCCCAAAGTCGTATACAGAACAACTTTGGCTAACTCACACTTCTCAAGAAATGGGTTGAATTCAAACACCGATTCAACACAATTGATTCAAGTCAACTCAATTTTCTAGATTGAACATTTGTCCAATCACATGTAAGTTATAGAGGTAGTAATCTATGACACCTGTGGATGTACATTATTTTCCAATATTGTTTATATAATGCTATTTTTTAAAGGATGTACATTCTTGGGTAAACTAGGACTATCTTAATTATCCAAAACACAAAAGGCTAAAACAATGTATCGTTTGAGTTTTTCATATGAGGATGGGTTACCTGATTTGGGATGTCACTAAAAGAATTTAAAGACATGCCCTTGTTTGTACTGTGGATCTTCTTTTCACTTAGCAGATAATCAAAATTATATAGGTAAGAAATTTAAAATAAATTATGTTGAAATTACAAGGCCCGTGTGAATTCGCACAGGTTCATTTACTAGTTGTGAAACTAAAGAAGTGTGGAATAAAAGTAAAACAGAAAATTCAGTTCTATTCTTTAGTGTCGGGTGTTAATTTTTCTTAATTAAATTAGCTTGATATGTGAAACTAAAGAAAGCAGGTTAGTAATTACTCTTCCATCTTAAGAAATTCAAGGTAACGGTTGCTGGTTTCCAGGGCTTTGCTTTGAAGAGGGGAAAAAAGGTGAAGATGCCCTGAATGAGTTTGAGGAGGGAGATTCAGAGTCAAAAGAAGAGGAAAAGTCTAGGACAGATGAGAAGGGGAAGAGTGTGATTCTGAGTTGAGGAGGGGAAGGGTTTAAAAAAATAAGAAATTAAGGGACAAGTATAGAATGGAGTAACATGAAGGGGAAAAATGAGAAATATACTACCTACCCACTCCTTTACCTAAATATAGATAAGTTCTTCAAGAACTTTCAACCCTTTCTTTGTAATTAGCTACATAAAACTCAAGTTAAGTCTTCAAGGATACTTGCAATGAAACTTTGGTGACTTTTGTCACATCATCTCTTTAGAATTAGGGGCCAACAAGATTACAAAATGGAATTTTAGAGATCAATGACCTGAATCATATGAGGCTACTAGAATCCAACTGGGACAAGAAATTTGTGAAGTATCCCGCTGCATGAGAGTGTGAGACTGATATATAGACTCCACCAACATAAACCAAATCGTAACTCATCTAGTCAGAGAGGGAAAAAAAAAGCATTTCTTTCAATGATTCGAGAAGGTACCAAGTTTCAATGAATAAAATTTCCACAATGGCTAATAAAGTATCTAAGCTTAAATGTATGAGAAATTTGTCACAATGTTATTCAATAGTCTCTTCAGTGTGGCTATATAACTGGATGAGGAGAGGGAAAAATGCTTCTCACTTAGAAACATCAACAAAAACCTACATATTCACATATATAACTGGATCTTCTTAACAAAACATTAAAAAATATATATAACCAAGTTGTTATATATATTTTCACCAACGCTGATATGGTCGTGGCATGACGATAAAATGGAAACCCATACCTTTCACAGGTTTGCTCTTCAAAACGCTTGAACCCGTCCTTCGTTAAAAGGCTTCGTCGTCGTCTAAGTATCACACGAAGGCTTCTATACCAAAAAAAAAAAAAAAAAAGCTCGGAATCAAGTGAAATTTGCCCTTTTAAGGAGTAAGGGTTTTTTGCCGGGGAGAGAAAGGAGAGAGATGAAGAATGTGGACGACGCAAAGGGATTCTGTTAAACACATTATCAGAACAGCTTCAAATCTAACGTAGATTCTTCAACGAAAGAAAATAAAATCTTACCTTTTTTTTTTCTGCCCCTCTTTCCCGCTTTTCGATTTTTATTAAACCAGACGGGAGAGGATCAGCTTAGAGATTATATAGTGATCCTCTGCTGTACTTTCCTACTTAAATTAAATCAAATACTCCCTTCTAATTCGAGAACGGAACTCCGTCTACTTTCCCTAGACAGGAGAGGATCAGAAATCAATAAAATCTCGAATTTTCGATGGAAAGTCGTATAAAAAAAAATTAACTAACAAAAACGGTGAGGGAAGGAGATCAATGGATACATATGATCTCGATGGAAACGGAAAGAGGAAGGGGGTACGGGCTACAGTGCCCGCAACCCCCTTCTTCCAACACGTGGGTGAGTCTAAGTTTTTCTTCTTTTTTTTCTGATTTTTTATAAAAACTCTTTACTTTAACGTGATTTTTACTCTTCTTTTCTCTTTCCTACGTCATCATACCTTAGCAGTTAGCAACTTTTCTTTCTCTCTCTTACACAATCATATCTTTCCCCTTTTTCGAAGCAAAAAATTGCTTTGTAGTGTATATGGTGAATTAGAAACAAACATGTGTTATCTTGGAGGGTTAAAGGATCCAAATAAGTGTTCAGTTGAAAAGGTAGGTGTCAAAAAAGACATTAAATTCGAAAACACATGATGTATCAGTCATTGCAGGCTAATAGAGGTCTGTCTCAAAACAAGATGAGTTTCATTTTTTTTTTCTATATTTCACTCTCCCTCTCTCCTGTTTCATCATTCTTTTTTTCTGTCTTTTTTTCTCCCTCTTCCGGTCTTCTCGACTTTTCCCATCTCCTACTCTTTCCCATTTTCATGACGACATCGTGCTCCGGGTCAGGCACATGTCTAATCGAGATAAAGGTGTAAGACAATATGGTTCAAGTCAACCTGACCCATTTATTAATTATGACTCATTTTGACCCGAATTACGTGAAGGGTAACTCCTAACCCATTTATTTCGTGTTGAGTTCATGAGTTATGTGGTAATCTGTTATACATGTCAGATTCGTGTCATGTCAAGTCAAGGGTATATGATTATATGGGTTAACCCAAAACCTACCCATTTACTAATTGTGTTAAAGCAGGTTAACCCCATTTGACCCAAAATACATTTACAGTCAACACAAACCCGCTTGTTCGTGTTGGGTTCGTGTTAGGTTCATGAGTCATGTCAAATATTGCCACCCTACTTATACTTCTCTCATAATCCCACTCCATCTTCTCTCTTTTTCTTTATCAAAAGTGTCAAAGCCGATCAATCCTCTTTGATTCGAAATACATTACAATCAACCCTAACCCACGTACTTCGTGTTGAGTTAGTGTCAAGTTCGCGGTTTATATAGTAATTTGTGCTGGCAAGTCAAATTTGTCTTATGTCAACTGTCAAGCTAAGAGTATACGACTATATGAGTCAACCTAAACCTGACCAGAAAAGTAGTAGAGAATCTTATTTCGTGTTGGGTTTGTGTCAATTTCACGGGTCATGTCAAACAGTGCCACCCCTAATCATACT
>JAOXJP010227934.1:0-11212 GCA_025762735.1 Platanus orientalis | reverse complement strand
CTCATGATGAATAATCCATCAAAATCGAAATTTTGAACCTTAGATAGGTCTAGAGTTCAAACCTACATCTCAACATTATTATTTTTTTTAAATTCATGGGCTGGCCCGAAGCCCGGTCCAAGGCCCGGTCAATTAATAAGGGCTGGATCCAAACCTTGGTGGCCGATATATAATTATAGTGCTGGGCTTGAGCCTACCATGGCCCGGCCCGAGCCCGGTCCATGCCCACCCCTATTAATAACCAAAGAAGCTTAGTCAAGGGCAGTGCCTAGATAATTACAAGAATCCGAAAGGATTGGTTCCTCAAGCCATGGAGGGGGCATAAGGTCCCAAACTACCCTTTCAGACAATGTAGAAGCATGCAAAGCCAATAAATGGGCTGGGCGGTTTGCATTCCTCCTAGTCCAAGAAAAGGAGTACTACTAAATTGTTTTGCAAAGATCTTGCAGTCCCAAATAATATAACTAATAGACCAACGGCAAGATTACGATTGTTCTTGAGGGTAGAGATGACCTTTGCACAATCACCTTCTAAGACAATGTCTTTTATCCCATAAGCAAGGGCTTTGATGAGACCTGCTCTAGTTGCCAAGCATTCAACAATAAGGATCAAAGAAGAAGTAGGCCCAGCTCTGCCAAGGCAAACAAAAAATGACCATCCTCACCATGACCAATGATACCATATCCCAAAGTGTTTGAGTGATTGAGGAAAGAAGCGTCAAAATTTTTATCTTAGAGCAACCCAACGGAGGAAAAGACCAAAAAGAAGTTGTAGGCTCTTTATCACCCTCCATATTATGGTCAAAGATTGCTATAGATTTTGTCAGCAACCTTATGGACAGGTGAGAAGCAAACCACGTTTTAGCAATGATTCACAAAATAAGAGACAATAGGAAGTGGTATCAATATCTTTATTACATAAAATGCAAGTGGGAGACACATCAATATTCCATTTTATCCAGTTTGGCTTGGTAGCAATTGCATCATAACATGCTTTCCAAACAAAGTGTTTGATCTTTTGAGGGATTAGAAAGCCCCACAATTTACTCCAATAAGGGAAAGCCTCCAACTGAGGGGGAGAAATTCCAGAAGGAGAAGGAGGTACAGACAAAAAATATGCAGATTTAACAGGGAAACTTCCTTTTTTTTTAATTTTTATCAAAATGCCATAAGAAATCATCATTTTGAGAATGAATGCAAAGGTCTTGTTTTTAACAGTTGATACATTGAATTATAATTTTTTTTTTATAATAACATCAAATTATTTGATGATAGCAAATTTGCTGTTAACATACAAATCCAATTTCCTTATCCAAAATAAATAAGAAAAAAATATAAAACCTTATTTGTATACTACTTTGGGTTGGGCTAGGCCGAGTATCGGGCTAAAATTGAGTCTATCCAAACTTGGCCCAAAAAATATTATTGGGTCCAAACTCAGTCCATCCTGAACAATAGTTGGCCTAACTCATCTACTTTTCGGATCGAGCTGTCCCAGCCAGACATGTCAGGCTTCAGGACAGCCCAACTCAATTGACAACCATAATGATTAAGGGTATTTTAGTCAAATACAATTACAAGCACAAACACCATTAAAAAAGAATAATGATTAAAGTACCCATTGTGAGGTTGCATTGGTCCATTTACAAAATTCTCTACACAAGGTTTAGTGGAGAACTTGCCTTCATAAATTCTATGCCAAGTGAATAAAAAGGACGATGTGGGAGCCAATGCAACAAATTCAAGTATAATTTTCATATTTTTTAGAAAATTGGATGAAAGACCCAACAATTAGAATGTATAGCATGAAATACATGATTTTCAATTATCACCCATAAGTTCTACATCTAATCTAAACTCCCACTAATGGATTCATATCTTATTTTATCCTTCATAGTCTTGTTACTCATTCATCTCAACCTCCGCATCTCAATCACATCCATTTTTTGTATTCATTTATTGCTTGACACTTCAAAAGCACATCTCTACTTCATTCATCTCAGTCTAATTTTCTAAGCAACATCCTCTTCCTTGCTTATGAATGATTGAACCGATTTAATGAAAATGATCGCTCTAGGGTATCACTTGATTATTAATCTTAACTACTCTCTCATTTTTATTACTTTTTTTTTAGTAAAATTGTATTTCATATATTATATTTTAGTCAGAGTTATCTTAAAACTTTTGATTCTAAAACATCCTTCCATAGCTCTACTTTGGTATGTACCCCCTCTCTATTCGTGTCCATCAAAATATTTTCACCAGCGACTCATCTATAACTAAGGCAAAGAGGTATGGACTAAATGCTAACCCCTAGTGTAAACATATTGTGATTTTAAACTTGGTTGTTTCTATTGGATTATTACCCTTCTTGAACATAAAAATTAATAATTTCATTAATCAAAACACATATCATAATATGTTTTCCATGGTCACCATATGAATCTTTGTGATTTAAACATTAAGGAAGTTTAGAATTACCTCAATCAATTAACCAGACACAATAAACCAATCTAACCAAATTCCAAATTCTCCAGACCTGTTTTAAAATTCTCTGCACTTCTCACACTTCTAAAATTGCTACTGGAGATTATTTGAACATGAGCAATTCTATTTATAAAGTTAATGAGAGGTCAAATAAACCCTAAGGGATATGAGATCCTTATCCTTAAGCTTATGGGGTCCACTATCCTTAATTAAGTCAAAATTGCATTAAGGAACATAACTGTTTATTAATTACATCCACTTCATTAATTGCAACAATCCCCATAATATGTTGCAATTGAACTCCCAATAATAAGAATATAACATTGAGGCAATTTCTCACAAACCTTTTCATAAAAACATTCTTCCACTATACAATATCCTTCAATGACCCCCAAGACAATAAACTAGTCACTGTCAAACCTTTTTTATCATTGGTAAATTATCTCTAGAATGTTAATAGATCAATTGGACATTAAAAATATTTCTTAATAATTTTTTTAAAATATATAGTTATTTATTTAATATAATTTTAAAAACATTTTGACAAACATTTTATCAAAACATTAGATCCAGATTTCTATGTCCAATCAATTCATGTTAACCCTAGATTGAATATTTATTCCTATTATAAGGGTAGTGGATTCATTGTTGGACATTTGTCTTCTCTCAAGCATTAAGCTAAATATCTAAGCTATCCATGATATGGCCACCAATTAGGCATTATTGGTTGACAACTTAAAATAATCAACTTATAAGTAACTTAAAGAATCACAAGTCTCTCATGTCAAAGGATTAGTCTATAAGTTATGAATATTATTTACTCTAATAATGAAGTTTTATTAAACGTGTCTATTATAGATCCCCTTAATGCATTTGACTTGTGCATCTACATGTAAGTTTAGAGTTTCACTTCAATGATTAAAATTGCATCACCCAATCATATGGTAACTTTATACATAGCAGTTTTTTAAGTGTTGTGTCCAGCATCACCCATAGCTGTAAGGTTTCAGACCTACAAGAACTAAATGATTAGATCTCTCTATACATAATCCATGTGTTTGACATCCTACTATGTTATCTGATGACCACCTACCTCATCTCATGAGATCAAACAATTACCTAGAAAATTAAATTATACACATGTGATGATGAAACAAACTATTTTATTTTAAATGTCAAACAAATAAATACTATAAAAAGTGTCTATGATGGCTTTGACAAGACACCTATTCTAACAATTTATCCTCATAAAGTCAATATACTTAATTAGGACCCATTTCTTTTCAAAACCAATAAAATAATCTCTCTGAGTAGCTCATCATATGCTCTCTCTAGGTAAATGAAGACAATGTGAATATCTTTTTTTTTTCTCTCTTAAAACTTTTCATCAATGTATGTATAAAATAGGGTTTTCTGTACATGTGCCCCTATGTTTTAATTTTGCTTATGTTCCCTTACATCTTTTATTTTTTCATATGCCCTTTTACATTATTTGAAATCTTTAGATCCGTACCTATAACGTTAAAAACCACTATTGTCTATAAGCCTATTAAGCTAAATGGTGATAATACCATTGATTTTATTTTATCCGAAAGTAACAATATGTCATTTGAGTAAAACATACAACAACAACAACAAACAACCTTATCCCAGCTATTTGGGGTTGGAAGTTTGGAGTAAAATATACACCTTTGTCTAAATAAAGAAGTTTGGAGAGAGGAAGAGAAGACAAAGAAAAGTGGGAGAAAAGGGAAATTAAATTAAGTTGGGGTAGTAAAAAGTGAAAACTATGGGCATCACTTGCCACCATAAACTAAAAGCCCCTAGGACACACATTAAAAAATAATGTTGTCCTGAACATTTAATATAAAAACATATTAATCACAAACCCATCCCTATATGATTTCCTTACAACCCCGAACCAAATTTTCTACAATCAAATCATACCCAAACTATTGCGAGTATCGTATATTTCACCAAACTTGAATTGCTAACTATGCGTGGGAGTCCTGAAGGGATTCAAGGTAATCGAGTTCAGAACAAAAAAACAAGTAATTATGATACGTACCACACGATTTGTTTGGTATGTGTACTTGGCAGTTGAAACTTGGCAATTAATGAAATGAAAAAAACCACTCCACTTTTTTCCTTTAACGTGATCCTGAAAAAGCCCCACCAGCATTGAAATGACGGCATAAACTGATGAACATTTCATTCAAAAAGCTTGTAACATAATTAAACTTTGGGACGGCAAATTGGTTGGTTGCATTTATGGTTTTTGAGGCCCAAACGAAACAGTGATGGATAATGGGTCCAAATCATTCACAATGTTCAACCTTCCTCCATTAAAAAAAGGGTGGCAGGGGGGTAGATGGGAAAATCAGAGTAAACATGTCATCCACCACTTAAGTCAATTAATTCTCATCTACTAGGTATAGGATCACATCTAGAATCCCTATTGGAATTTTGCAACAACGGTTGAGGTAGCTTTGATAGTGTGATAATGAGCTACCTTAGCTTATTTTTCAGATCATTTGGCATTAGTGTAAACCCAAAAGCATTCACTTGGAGGGTCTTGCTTGCGAGATCTCTTGGGCCAAAAGTCTTTCAATAAGTGTGCTTTTGTTTTTTGTCATGGCTACCAATCAGAAAGATAACCTCTCATAATTGTGTGGATGTAGATATCTAATCAAGCTCAGCTTTGGCCCTCAAGATTTGGTGCGCTCCCCCTAAAGTGCGTCACATGCAGGGTGACACGTGCATCACATAAAAAAGGATTTATACTCTCCCCAAAAAGAGTAAATCACTTTTAAACACAATGTATCCCCCTGTATGTTGGAAGATGTTAGAGGCACTTTAGGGGGGGGGGGGTGATTTGTTGGGTTAGCATAAAAAATCCAAAACAAAATCTAACACAGATACAACTCGAAAAAATACCCCAATATGAAAATTTTCAAATGAAGGTGAGCAACGCGAATCCAAATCTGAACTATATCCATATTTGTGTTAGGGTTTTGGCTATTTATATGTTTTTGTTCTAGGGTTGTGTGTGGTGAGAGTGTGTTTCTGAAACTTGTAAATTAATCGTCTTTGGATGAATTTTCTTTCAAATAGTGAAAGTTTTTTCTATGGCTCCGTGGTTTTTCCCTAAATTAGGGTTTTCCAAGTAAATCTTATGTTGTGCGTGATTTATTTCTTCATTTTGTTTATTGATTTTATTGCATCATGTTTCTTTTTTGGGATTGTAACATTTCACCACATTCCGCAGCAGATGTCTCGATGGTTCATTCTGTGACAGCACACTCTGGCCTCTTTGATCATTTAGTTTTTTTTTTTTTTTTTTTTTTTTTGTGACGACTTTCACTCTAACTCAGGTAGCCCTGGCATTCACTTTAACTCAAGTAACCATTACCACACCGTAGTGTGGCTCTCGTAGCGTGGCTCTCACTCTGGTTCAAGTTGCCCTCCTTACATGTTGTTAATTTCTTTTTTCAAGAAGAAGGTAAAACAATCCTAACAGGAGAACACCAAATCCCAGCCGCAACTTTGGGTTAGGGGATCTTAAGGTCGGGTGATCTAGTGAAAGCTGTGGAACTTCAGTGAAGGCCCTTATCAAATTCTGCTCTCTTAGAAGGGTAAATGATGACATCAAATGATCTTTTCTTTTTCTTTTTCCTTTTGTTGGAATCTTCCATTTTAGAATTAGTTTGTTAATAACTCGAGACTTCTTACTTAAAAATAAATAAAATATGAGAGAGAGATAGAGAGAGAATTAAAAGCAATTTCTTGCACGATATAATTTTGGTATAAAATTTCTTCCTAATATTGGTGCAAGGAAACCAAGGTGATCAATCATTTTCTAAGCAATGTAGAGACCTTAGCCCAATTTAAGGCAAAGATTTTCACAATGATCTCAATTTACCTTGTTTCCTTTTCTTTAAGAGGACAAACACGAAAACACACGTAATCCATTTGGGAATGCTTTGAAAAAAGAAATAAAAACAGAAAATGAAAGCACACACAAGTCCTTTGGGGGTGCGTGTGTGAATCGGTTATATAAAGGGCTTACGTTGAAATTGCACATCTTCAAAGTCCTTTAACTTGTGTGTATATTTTCTTATTAGCAAATGGATCTATTGAATGAACAGGGAGGGCTTGTGGAAGCTCTAAACGCTAGAGTGTATGGCAATGGTACAGAAACACTAGTTCTCGCTCATGGGTATGGTTTAGACCAGACCGTATGGCACTATGTCCTCCCTTTTCTCGCATGCTACTTCAAGGTGGTGGTCTTTGACTTGGTTTCTTCTCCAAACGTCCGTCCTGAACTGTACAATCCGAAGAGGTATTCAACTTACGATTCATACGCGCAAGACCTACAGTGCCTTCTTGACCAGCTCAACTTGACCAGGACTATCTACCTGGGTCACTCCATGTCTGCTATGATTGGGTGCATAGCTGCAACACAAAGGCCAGACCTCTTCAAACACCTTATCTTTCTTGGTGGCTCTCCAATGTCTCTCTCTCTCTCTCTCTCTCTCTCTCTCTCTCTCTCTCTCAAGCACACAGACACACCTTCCTTTCAACAAACATGTTTCTGTATATCCTATGTATACATGATTACCTGCATCCATATTAATTGTTGCTACTGTTTCATTAGCAACTTTATCAACAGTTTTTCTGTTCATTTATTAAGATGACAAAAAGTTCAAATTAGAGGAAGGATGTATTAATTATTGTTGTTAGGTGAACGGATTTTCTAATAAAGTATAGTGATCTCTCTCTCTCTCACACACACACACATTAGAAACATGTAGGGACCTTGATATTTATCCTAGCAGGAAGTTCTCTTTCTCATTGAAAATTGGTGTTTCGTCTGAATTATAGAATCTGATCATACAGAATCAGAATCAGGGCAAAATCAGAATCACTCTTCAGACTCTTTCTGCTGATTTGCACAGGATGGAAAGAGAGAGCTTATCGGACGTCACGGGTAAGGTTGCTCCATTGTGACCTGGGCGTCACGGGTTCAAGTCACGGAAACAGCCTCTCTGCTTACAGGGGTAAGGCTGCATACATCTGACCCTCCCCAGACCCCGCAGTGGCGGGAGTCTCGTGCACTGGGACTGCCCGGAAAGAGAGAGCTTACCGGAATCTACTTTTTTACTCTTTTTTGCCTGCTAGGCTAACAACAAAATACACTCAGTATTCGTGGGATCTTGTATTCGTGGGATCTGATGACTAAAATACTGGGTAAAATCAATTTCCAAAAACAAGTAACCAAATGGGATTCTAGATTCTCACAATCTGATTGCAAAATGTGATTAAGAGAATCCAGTATCAAATCAATAATCAGATTCTAAAATCCAAACCAAACACCAATGGGACATTTTTTTTCGTGTTCACCCTTGTTCTTTATCTACAGTTATTTCATGCTTTTAGTTTCTATTGTTCTTAATAGCTTTGCTTGTCGGCAGGTACCTCAATGCAAAGGACTATTATGGGGGCTTTGAAAGATCAGACGTTGAGAATATTTTCATTAACATAAAGCAAAACTTCTCTGGTTGGGTGACTGATTTCGCTCAGAAAGCTGTAAGGGTGAATGATACGGCTTCAATAAAGGAGTTTGAGTGCAGTTTGGGGAGAATGAAACCGAATATTGCACTTGATGTTGCTAAAACTGTGTTCTTGAGTGACAATAGATGGGTGCTGAGACAAGTTAAGGCACCTTGCACCATCATCCAATCTGAAAGGGATTTTGTGGTTCCAAAATCTGTTGCATTTTACATGAAGGCAATGCTGGGTGGTTACAGTAGGGTTGAGATATTGGAAACAGAAGGCCATCTTCCTCAGCTAACTGCTTATCCTTTGCTTTTGGATGTATTAAAGAGAGTGCTTTGCATTAATGAGTAGTGTACAATAAGACAGGCGGAGTCAGTTTAGGATCTATATTGCTTGATGTGACACACGCGAACACGCACACACACAAGAGGATTTAAGCTATACTGGGTATTGAAAATAATGTTCATTTATTATCTTTCCTTTGATGTTTATGTAATATGACTAGTTTCAATAGTCTGTTCTTGATCAGTTTATAAACTTTGGATATATTATGGAGCAATACATCGTTACTTAACCTCCCTAGAAACTTAATTTGTAATCTCCTTTATTACTTCTCAGGGCTCTTAAGCTAATAAATTGGCAGCTAACATTTGAAGTGTGCCATCTTGTAAATTTAAAGACAAATTATTCCTAGAGATTTCATAACTATGTCATCAATATAATTATACTGAAAACTGCGATATGGCACTCTCAGGGAAACACATGACATTTTCCTTAGGGCCTGTTTGGCAGCCACCTGTAATGTAATCATTTAATTTTAAATTCACAAGGCATTTGTGGCCATAAGCTGATGGCTCAAGATGAACTCATTTATATTTATACTGATTTGCTAACTAAAATAAGAAATGGAAGTCATCTTAGGTTCTTTATAAAATGAAATTAAATATGCTATCATTCATACTTTGGTGATGAATGAAAATCAATCCATTAACAAATCAATATGAATCTAAGTGAGTTCATTTTCAACCATTTTCAACCATCATATTATGGCTTCAAATGCCTTGGAAATTTGAAATGAAATAGTTACATGCATTACTGGTGGCTGCCAAACACGTCCTTAATGAATGATCTAAATGACACTTTACTAGACCCAATGCTTCACAAATATGTGATTGGAAGCAGAAAACTAAATATGGACGATGCGATCCTGACAACATACCCTTGCTGGCTTAACTTGATTGGAACAGATTTATTCACAAATTGTGGGTTTCATAAATTAAGTCTGCATGTAGATTCAACCAACCTATCCATTCCAAGCCCATTAAAAAGCAGTACGTGGACCAATTAAGGTCACTTTTTTTTTACATTTTAAAAACAGTTTTTTTTTTCCCGATTTCTAAGTAAAAAATTGGTTTGATTTTGCTGAATAATAAATAGTCTCAATAACAAAAACAAGATTTCTAGCTTTTTGAAATAGAAAATTTCTAATTTTAAATCAGAAAAGTGATTTCTTTTGCTTCCCTGCAAGGCTTAAAAATCGATGATGCAAATGGTTATGGTGACAATGATTGAACTCTCTTACACACAAAGATTTAAGTTATGTTGGGTATCGGAAATGATATTAAAGTATTATCTTTCCTTAAATGTTTATGTAGACTACGTACAATTGATTCTTCTTGAGTAAAAAATTTTAAAGATATTATGTAGCAATGCATTGTAGCTTAACCTGATTAGAAGCTTGTAATTTCCTATAATTCAAAGCTCATATATAATCCAACATCAATAAGATAAAACAGAAAATTAACAATAACAAGACTTATTATGTTAAAGGTGTTAAAACATAAAACATATATCATTTCCACCATTGGGAAACCCACATTTAACGCTTGCTTGTATCACATATGGTGGGAATGTAATCAAAGGAAATTTACAGATCTGAATCGATCTAAGGTATATTAAAGAACATTATTTTTTAAGTCAAGGCAAAGATCGAAGTTATGAAGGTTGAATATACTGGTTCTCCATTAGCTAGACATGTCTCTAATGCTTGGGATTAATTAGAGTTAGATGTGGTGACCAACATTCAAAAAACATGTATATGGCCAAAACCTCCAATGGGGTTTTGGTCTTTAGCCCATGACGAGGCTTTGGATCAAACTCGGGCAGGCTATGGAGGACTATTGCGAGATGACTTAGGTAATCCATTAGTTGCTTATGCAGGAAATGCTAAGAAAAGATATGTGTTATGACTGGAACTTTTTCACTTTATAGAGGAGTAGTGCTGGCTATGGATGGGGGTTATAGGAAGTTGAAGATCCAAACAAATTCAAAACTCACAGTGGACTTTATCAATAATAAAAACTTGGGTCGATGGATATCCTAAGCATCACAAGGAAGATTCAAGGTTTGCTGCCCATACTGGATAGCTGTGAGATTTACCACGTTTAGAGAGAATCTAATAGACCAGCTAATATCCTAGCTTTGTTGGTTACTAGGAATGAAGTACTCATCTTGTATCCACTTGATATTTTTGTTAATCTTAAGGATGTAATCAGTGATGCAACCCAATGTATAGATGTGAGATTGAAATCTCTTTTGATTAATAAATTATTTACTTTCTAAAAAAAAACAGAAAGCATTATATAGACTAAATAGGATGAGCCCACTCTAGCTCGTTTAGCTAAATAATAAGACATGAGGCTTGGGCTCAACTAGCGAGCTAGAAAGTTAAGCCTAAGCTCCGTCATTGATAGCCATAGCTTTGAATAGCCATCCTTCAATCCATATTCACATTATATGCAATTACCATCTAATAATCAAAGCGAATTTTCTACAGCAGAAAAGTGTGCAACAACCCTCTAGTGCCAAGCGTTGGACGACATGTGGTGGAAAAAAGGGAAAACCACTCAGCATTGGGCTCAAGATGTGTTGGTTCACTTTTTTCTGCCACGAGTCACCCAACATCAGGCGCAAGGCCGGTACACGTTTTTTCATTGTAGGAAATCCATTTTGTCTAATAATTAGTACAAAAAGATTATATATATATATATATATATATTTTCTGCTTTAGCGATTGATGGAAAAGTATATAGAAAAGAAGAAAGATCTTCACATGGTCTTTATTGACCTAGAAAAGGCATATGATAGAGTACCAAGAGAGATCATTT
>JAOXJP010227933.1:0-11212 GCA_025762735.1 Platanus orientalis | reverse complement strand
CTACTTGGCTTTTATTTAAGATTCTTGGCTATCATTCTATATCAAATTTGGTATAATCTCTATTATACTGCATTAATTTGGTATCAGAGTCAGGTTCCAACTAGTCCCTAATTAGTTGGGTTCCTTGGGAAGCTAGAGGAGAAATTTTGAAAAGGGTCTTTAACCTTGAAAATTATGGAATCCCTGAAGTGATGAGATGGATCTTTTAGTAAATACCAAGTTCGTTTTCCCTTCCGGAAAAACAACTACAATAGCGATTAGTGTCTGGAGTGATCAGAATCTTATCTTTATATCTTTTGTTGAAGAGCTCGTGCAAGATTCAGAAAATCTAAAATATTGTGGATATGTTAAGGATTGTGTTGTTGATATTCAATTCCATCACAGTAGAGGCTACTTCAACGGTGCTAAACGCCTAGTATGTGATTTTCCCTTAATTGACACACCAATAATTTTATGCAGGCGATGGATTGAAGAGAGAAAAGTTACTTTTAATAAAGAGACCCAAGTGTTACGACTATAACCATGATGTATGGTATCGTCTTCAACTTAAGCCTGCTAAGAATGAGCCATTAGTTATAATTGGAAGTGTTCAGAATTTCATTGATAAAAAGATCGAAAAGAGCACTGATGCAGTTAAGAGACTAAAAAAGAATCCAGTGCACCTCAAGATCGAACCTTGTTTGAACCAGAGGTGTCTAACAAGGATCTTGATGAAGGAAATTTTGAGCAGACTCATGTTGATGTTTTGAGCGAGACAAATGAGGTCGTGGTGGTTGCTAACACATGTACCATGGCTGCCCCAATTTGTGACCAACCAGCTATTGAAAAGCAAGTTCTAGATCATGACGAGATCTAGCCTAATATGATAGCTACATCAGTCCATGAGACTGAGCAAAAGACAGAGAAGGTGTACTATGAAGTCTTTCTACTACCCGATCCTTACGAGATGAAAAAACGATAGGTATACAGTTCAAGCTTCCCATGGTTTCCGATTCATCGCTATAAAACTCGAGGACGAGTTTTTTCAAATAAGGGGAGTTTGATGCGACCATTCAATCTGAAGTGGGGCCCACGTGACATGTGGGTGGGACTCACATGTGTAGCAGCAAAGAGAGATCATGTGGTGCATGTTGGAGCAACATTAATTTGAGTTAGGATTTTATTTTATTTCTTTCTCTTTATTTTTGAAGTTTTCTTTAGGGAATGATTTGCTAAGTTGTACTTACCCTAAGAGGACAACTCGTGGGCTATAGAATGGATCCAACCCTTCTTAGTTTTGACATTGAAATTGATGAATAAAGAATTTTCTTGCGTTCTAGCTCTTGGCTAGTGTGTTATTTCTTTGTGAAGTTTAAAAAACCGGTTTTCCCCAAAAGTGGATTCCTTGGGTTTATTCAAACTTAGTGGAGGCTAAGATCCCCTGTTTTGAGTTTGGAAAAGCTTCAAATCAGGTCATCATCTTTTCTTTTTTATATTTTCTTTAATTTAAAATACGTTCTTGTTTCTGCTATTTTACTTGGCTTTATTTGAGATTCTTGGCTATCAATCTATATCAACTTTGGTATCATCTCTATTGTGTTGCATCACTATCAAGAAGAAAACATACAAAAACACGCATGAGTGAATCTGGTTAACATGGATACTCTAGCACATACCACGAGCTGGAGAAGCATCCACACAGCAGAACAATGCCCAATATCGCACCATCTGGCATAAAGAAAACTACATGCCATCGAATATGCAACATTCTATGTGACACTTGAGTAGCATCACTTATCAAATAACATTATCAGCATACGGGACACATAATGCATAGTAAGATCACATCCAAATGAAACCATGGGGCCAGCCATTAAAGTGCAATTGCCTCTTGTATTTGACTATTTTAAAGGATAGAAGATTAAGACACAATATAGTGCACTCCATCTCTCTTTAAGCTTGTAAAAGATTACAAACCACAACTTACGAAATTTTACTTTTTATCCAAGTTTCAAATTTGACAGGACAACATGAAAACGAACCTGCCCCAGTCCTGGCGTAGAAGACTGTCTGAACTGTTGTTGAGCGAGAAGTTGTTGTTGATGTGGATGCATCATTTTCTGCCTCTGTTGCTGCTGCTGTTGTTGCTGTTGTTGTTGTTGTTGCTGCTGCTGCTGCTGCTGCTGTTGTTGTTGTGCCTGTTGCTGAGGAGAAGGCGTGTTCATTATGTTTGTGCCAGATCTAGGTGAGTTGGCATACGGCAGTGGGGATGTGGTTGTATTATCAAAGGAAGTAGCTCCAGTTGCACCTGAAGGAGAAGGAACTGACCTCCCAATAAGCTGTGCTCCAGTACTCTGTATAAAAAAATGTTGGTTGAGATTAATTAGAAAAAGGAAAGAAAAGAAATATTAGTGCTGTTAAAGGTCTTATAAACTGTAATAATTTTTTTTTTCTTTTGATAATAAGATAAATTTATTAAGCAAAGAAAGCATCATTGATTACTATTTACCAAAAGAAAGAAAGAAAGAAAGCAGCAGATACTACTAGTCACAGACAGGCAGCATGAGGGATGCACCCAAACCCAGCCAAGACAAAAGATGGAACAACTACCAAGACACAACAGAACACCTACGACTCATAAAAAACTAGGATCAGAGGAGAGCCATTTGAAAATCTAGGACGGCTCAGCCTTGATGATCTTAGAAAATGACGCCAACTTGGCTTCAAAGATGTACAGACCATAAATTGGAAATAAATCAGAGTTCCATGAACTTTTTCCACTCATCAAAGCTATAACTCACATTTGTTATCTATCCACGGGATAACTCTTAATATTCTTCTGAAAGAGAAAAGGGGAAAAGCATTTGCTTTTCACACATCAAATAATTAATGGGAGCAAGACTCCAAGAAAAACCAGCTCTCAAACCGCAAAATCTTAATTTCAGAAAAGGAGTTGCACCCAACATAGGCGATTCCATGCACCAATGACAAAATCCAGAAAGGTAGGTAAAATATATATCAACAAAACATGAAAATTAAGTAGATTTATGTTGTGTAGTATGCTAGGGTTTGTAGAGGAAGAAGAGAGGGAAGAAGAAGAAGAAAAGAAAAAGAAAGGAATTCATATGGAAGAGTATGTAGTAAACTCTCACATACGTTGTATATTATAAAAATAAAAAAGGATACAATACAAGAGAAGGGTATGTAGAAGTATGCCCTCCATAAACCCAGACACAACAACACCCCCCCTCAAGCTGCAACACTCCCCCTCAAGCTGGTATGTAGATATAATGCATACCAAACTTACCAACAATCTTATTGAAATAGGTCTTTGGTGAACAAGTCGACCAACTGGTCTCCAGTCTCCACGAAGGGAATACAAATCTGTTCATTCTATAACTTCTCACTGATAATGTCTGTCAACCTCGATGTGTTTGGTCCTGTCATGCTGAACTGGATAGTGAGCAATGTTGATTGCAGCTTTAGTGTCATAGTACAAGCTCATCAGACCTTGGGAGCTAAATCCCAACTTTCTAAAGAGACCTCGAATCTAAAGAATCTCACAAATTTCATTTGCCAAGGTGCGAAACTCAGCTTTTGCACTCGATCTTACTACAACTGGTAGCTTCTTGCTTCGCCATGTAATGAGATTACCTCCCAAATATGCACAATATCCTAATGTAGACTTCTTGTCATCTATAGAACCAGCCTAATCTGCATCTGTGAAGGCTTTCATTTGGAGATCTTTTTGCTTGACATACAAGAGCCCTTGTCCTGGACTCTTCTAGTATCGAACAATACAATATATTACGTCTAGATGTCTCGTATTGGGAGCATGCATAAATTGACTGACCACTCCAACACCATAAGATATATCAGGTCTAATCAAGGTCAAGTAAATCAACTTCCCCCCTCCCCCTAATCTCTGATGAAGATCAACATCAATAAGTTTATGACCTTAATCTGCTTGGAGGTGATGATTAGACTCAATGGGAGTCTCATACGGTCTACATGCTAGAATACCAGGGTCTTGGAGGAGATTTAGAATATACTTGGGTCGGGATAAAGATATACCTTTCTTGGCTCTAGCAACCTTAATGCCATGAAATTATCTAAGGTGTCCCAAGTCTTTGATCTCAAACTCTTTGCCCTTAGGTTAATGATCTCACATTGATAATTACCTATAACAACAATGTTGTCTGCATAACCAATAAAATGCGTCACTTTTCTCTGTTAATACTTGACAAAAAGTGTTTTCAGCTTGGCAATGTCTATACCCTTCTTGAGCATGGCACTACGAAATCTCAAACCATGCTCTAGGGGACTACTTAAGCCCATATAGAGCTTTCTTTAACCGATATACTTTCCCTTTTTCAGTATAATACAAAAACCCTAGAAGAAAGTTCATGTAAACTTCTTTGAGGTCTCCATGAAGGAATGCATTATTGACATCAAGTTGGAACAAAGGCCACTTCTGATTGGTTATAATGGAAATCAGCATGCAAATAGAATTCAAATTTTCCAAAGGAGCAAAGGTCTCTCAATAATCTATCCCAAATGTCTGTGTATAGACTTTGGCTACTAATTTGGTCTTATATTTCTCCACACTGCCATTGGATTGCAACTTCACAGAAAACACCCATTTATATCCCACCGGCTCATTTCCTTGTTAAAGGTCTACAACATCCCATGTACTATTTTTTCTAAGGCCTAGATTTCTTTCTCCATTTCTCTTCTCAACTAAGGTTGAGATAGAGCCTAAGATACACTGCAAGAAATAGAAACAAAAGACAATGAGGTGGAAAAAGCTCGAAGCATAGGGGTCAAAAAATCATAGCACACATAATTAGCAATGGAATATTTTGTATAAGAACAGGTACCCTTCCTAATAGCAATAGGAAGATGAGAACCATCAGAAACAGATAAAACAATATCTAAAGATGTAGAGATGGGTGGAGAGGCACATGAGATTCAGGGGCAGGGGACAACCCTTTTTCTTCAAACAAAAACCTCTATAAAGTCTTTCACCCAAGCATTGTTTTGGGTGATTGCCACTGGTTCCTTCTCCTTTTGGGCCATCACTAGCTCATCCCCCTGATTACATTCTTCTACAGACTTGTGACCACCATCATTATCGAAGAATAATGGAGGAACATGTAAAGGAAGAGACAACTCATCTTCTGTTTCACGATTACTCTCATCCTAAAAATGATGTTATCAAAAAAAAGGAAACAACCTCATGAAAAGTAACATTCACAAACACAATCTGCTTTCGAATTGAAGGGTGGTAACACTTGTAGCCCTTCTTATTGAAGCACACCCAAGGAAGACATAATTAAGAGCCTTGAGATCCAACTTGATTCTATTAGACTTCGAAACATGAACATAACAGATAAAACTAAACACCCAAGAGAGGAAGAGAGTGTTGAGGTACATTACTTAAAGGGTAATATTGGCACAAGTATCATCTACATGTATATGTATGGTATACCGTATACTATGGTATACCATATCTCTCTATATATATTAATAAAATATTTCGTGTGTAAGTACGACACATGCAATTTTCCCCCAAGATTTCTCTCTTCTCCTTCTCTCCTTCTCTCCTTCCTCTCTCTCTCTCTCACTAACTTCAAGTTGGTATCAAAGCAAACACCAGGATCGATTGCCGCTGAGAAAAAAAAAGGGAAAAAAGTTGCGTCGGTATAGTCACTGACGTCAACCAACCATACATTGACGTCAGCATGTCCATACAACGTCAAACCCTCAAACCTCATAGCTAGGATCGTTTTTAAAAATTAAAAAAAAAGCTATAGCCTTTTGTCTCGTGCGATTTGGTTGAGGATTGAAGCTTCAGTGAAGTTTTTTGTGCTCTTAGGTTGCCGTCAAACTTTTCTTGGGGATTTTTCTTCGATTTTTTAATTAAAAAAAATTGAAGAAACCTGTAATAGTGGTGATGTTGATCATGGGGTCTACTATTTCCCTCGTGTGCATGTGCTTGGCTTCCCTTGAGTTTCTTGGCTCTTGTCTGTGATGGTTTGGCGGTGTCGGCAAGTTTCTAGGATGTGTCTGGCTCTGACATCATAATCTTGGATAGTAGTGGTGTGTCTGGACCTATGACGATGGCATTAAACTTGTTTGGAGTGTTGGTGGTGATTAGGTGATGCAGTAGCTCTATATTATTTGGAGACAAGCTACCCTCTTTAGAAGCCTAACCCTACATTTTACCAAGGGAGGAAGAAAGGGAGCCGGTGTCCGTTGTAATTAGGTGTTCTAGGATCTTTTATTTTGAATTTCAGCATGCAATAAGGCTTTTTACAGCCATAAATTAGTGGGTTAATGAGTAGTAGTGTTTAGAGGGTATTTTAGGGACTTAAAGTTATTTGTTTTATGATTAAAAATGGGGGTTAAGAGTGTTGGTCGTGTAAGTCAGTTTAGGGGGATAGTTTAGGTACTTTGGTTCAAATTTTATTAAGAGGGTTTAAAGAACCCTATTGCTATAACGATGAAGCAGTTTTGAGGTAATAAAAATTGGTTTGAAAAAAAAAAAACCATGTGTGGGACTATCTTCTTCCTCCTTGATGACTTCTCCAAGTGAGAAATCCTCTTCTTTAATTTTCTTCCTCTTTTTCAATCTTTCTTCATCTCTCTCTTTCTTCTTCTTTTCTTCTCTTATTATTTCATATTCTTCTTTTTAGTATTCTTTCTTCTTTCCCATCATTCCCTTCCATAGAATTTTCTACAAACTTTATATAAACCCTCATTGAAGATTTGATCACCCACTCACCATTCTTCCTCTATTGATTAAATCCTTCTGCAAGGGTATACCTACTACCCCTTGGACGATCCTCTTAAAAGTGATTTTTCTTTCATAAATCACATCCATAATAAGTAGGGGCAAGTACAAAGAGGGCTGGCGGCATACCTAGGTACAATTGACTTTTCTGAATATTTTTTCTACACTTTGGAACTTGATATTGGGGAGGATTTGGTACTTTTCAACAAGTCTTGGGAGCTATTCTAAGAGGTAAAAATAGTACTTTAAAAGCTTCAGTGAAATTGAAGTGGTGTTTGATTTTATGAAGTTTTTGCAAACTTCGGGCATGGCATAATTAAGGGTTTTTATAGAATAAATAGCTAAAGACCTCGAAATTTTATGAAATTTTTATGAGAACACCCTAAGCACCTACGTGGAATACTCCTATATTTTGGAAATTTTCTGATACATGTCAGGAGTATTTTGGTAATTTATATGTATTTTTGAAAAAAATACATATTTATCCCTAGCGTTGAAAAATTCAGATTTTATTTATTCGGTTGTTATTTGTTTATTTGAAGTTGTTCACATTGTTCCACATCATTAGGTTTGAGCTACGTCATGGCAGACGAGAATCCGAAGTCCAATCAGATCTCTAGGGAGTCGAGCTAGAATACCAAGAGCACTCTTGTCCTTGGGGATTCTCCACAAGTACAGATCACTACTGTTAAGTTTGATGGCACCAACTATCTTACTTGGTCGAAATCTGTGTTGATCTACATTCAAGGCAAGGATGAAGAATACTTGACTGGTGAGAGAAGCTCCTTCCAAGGATGACCCAAAGTACCAAAAATGAGAATGTTGTGGTTAAGGGATGGTTATTGAGTTCAATGAAGCTAGAAATCGGTGATCACTACCTCTTCTTAGACATGGCTCATCAAATTTGGGAGTCTTTATCTCAGACTTATTCAGAGATGGCCATGCAGCCAAAATGGACCAACTGATATAGAAAATTGCTCAATTCAAACAAAGAAATCAGCCCTTAGCCATTTCTTATGCCTCTTTGAAGAAATTGTGGGAAGAACTAAGTCATTATATCACATACCGCCCTTCTTATACAAAAGATGCCATAGCCTATAGGAAACACATTGAGGAGATCCAAGTGTTTGAGTTTCTAGCTGGTTTAAGTATTGAGTATAAGCACGTTAGAACCCAAATCCTTAATATAAATCTGTCATCTTTAAATGAAGTGTATGCTCACATTCACAGAGAAGAGGGCAGACGATGTGTGATGAACGTGCCATCAACAGTTAAGAAATCAGCTTTTTTTTCAATCTCTAGCCAAGGTGGACATGGGGGTCCTTTTACTTGTGGTTGTGGTGGACGCTTTAGTACCTATGACGATCGTGATTGACTCAAGTGTGAACATTGTGGCAGGTCTAGGCATACTAAGAACCACTGTTGGGATTTACAAGGCCATCCACAGGATCTTCCTCCACGTCCGTACCAACAAGGTGAATCAAACAAAACTAAAGGTGGAGGTCAATTTGGAGGTAATAGACCCAATGCACATATAGTCACTTCCATGCTCTTAGAACTAGTTGTTCCCACATCTGCTTCCTTACCAGAGGGTCATCTATCTAGAGAGGAGATTGAGGCCTTCCAGCAGTTTATCTCCCAGCTCGATACTTCTTTCGTTGCCCCTACATCATCATTTGCAGCTTTGACTTCAGGTACATCTGCATTAGCGTTATTTGTATTTGTTTCCCCCTCACAGAACTCCTGGATCATTGATTTAGGGACATCCCATCACATGACTAGTATGTCCTCCCTTTTCACATCTTACTGTGTCAATTCTGCTGTAGACAAAGACTGTATTGCAGATGGTACCTATTTCTCTATATGGTGACATTACTGCTACTTCTTCTTTGTTGTTATCCTCAATCCTTCATGTGCCTAATTTTACGTTAAACCTGTTATTCATTGGTCATCTTACCAAGAGTCTAAACTGTTGTGTCACTTTCTTCCATTCTCATTGTGTGTTTCAGGACTTGAAGACGAAGACGACTATTGGTATGAGGCTTAAGGATGGTCTCTATCTCCTAGATTCCTCATCTTAGTCATCCATCGCATCTTCAACAATAAAGACGCACATCTCTCCTACCACTACAGATGAGTTGTTCCAGTGGCATCATCGTCTTGGTCACCCCTCTTTTTCTTTGTCAAGGAAACTTTTTCCCAAATTTCAGTTTTCTTTAAATAATTTTCATTGTGAACTCTGTCAGTTGGCAAAACGCTGTCATTCAATTTATCCATTAAGTAATAATAGAAGTTCATCCTCTTTTGTTATTGTTCACTTTGATGTGTAGGGTCCTTCCCTAGTTGTTTCTTTATCTAGGTTTGCTACTTTGTTACTTTTGTAGATGATCACTCTCGTGTTACATGGGTATACTTATTAAAAAAAATAGAAAAGTGATGTGTATACTACATTCAAATCATTTTATAACATGATTCACACAGTTTGGGACCAAACTTCACATTCTGCGATTTGAAAATGGGGGAGAGTACCTCTCTAACTCTCTATCTTCATTCTTTGATGCTTCTAGAATTGCCCACCAGACCACTTATCCAAGTACTCTTGAACAAAATGGGGTGGTTAAGCATAAGAATAGACATTTACTTGAGGTCGCTCGTGCACTCATATTTACAAGGAAGGTGCCTAAGACCTTTTGGTCCAATGTCATTCAAACAACCGCATATCTCATGAACATGATGCCTTCATGTGTTCTATTTTAAATCTCTGATTGAAGTCTTATCACTTGAAACTCCTTTGTTCTCTCTTCCCCCCAAAACGTTTGGGTGTATCTGTTATGTGCACATCTTTAAATCTGATTGTACCAAGCTTAATCCAAAAGCACTTAAGTGTGTTTTTATGGGCCATGTGTTGATCAGAAAGGGTATAAGTGTTTTCACCTGCTTACCCGAAGGAAATTTGTTTCTCAGGATGTGACATTTTTTGAATCTATTCCCTTCTTTTCTTCGGGTAAGACACCTTTTCAGGGAGAACATTTAGGTGAAGAGTTGTTTTCTTCTTCCACAATTCTACTTCATGTCTCAATCCCTTCATTTTCTTTTGATAACATTGGTGTTGGTAGAGAGGGGGAGACTGAACTTAAAGTATACGCTTGAAGAGTATCTGAAACCTTAGCACAACCATAGTAGCGAGCCGCTATGGAAGAGAAAATAAAAACTCTAGAAAAAAACCGAACATGGGAATTAGTTATTCTTCCAAAGGGAAAGATGACAGTTGGATGCAAGTGGGTATTTCCTGTGAAGCATAATCTCGATGGAATGGTTGATAGGTACAAGGCATGTTTAATTGCAAAAGGGTATATACAAACATTTGGCGTTGACTACCAGGAAACATTTGCCCCTGTAGCAAAGATGAATTCAATACAGGTTCTAATTTCGCTAGCAGCAAATCAATGATAGCCTTTACTCCAATTTGATGTGAAGAATGCCTTCTTACATGGAGATCTGGAAGAGAAGGTATACATGGATACATCACCTGGATTTCAAATGTTAGGAGTAAAGGGAAAAGTGTGTAAACTAAAAAGGGCACTTTATGACTTAAAACAGTCACTAAGAGCATGGTTTGAAAGGTTCCGGACAGTAATGATTATAAATGACTATAAACAATGTCAATCAGATCACACCTTGTTTGTGAAAAGAGTAGGTGGCAAAGTAACGGCTCTCATCATATACATTGATATTGTGGTTACGGGAAATGATGAAGTGAAAGTAGCACAACTTAAGAACAATTTGCAAAGAGAATTTGAAAATAAGGATTTGGGGTCCCTAAAGTACTTTCTAGGGGTTGAAGTAACTAGATCTCGACAAAGAATCTTCTTATGTCAAAGGAAGTATGTTCTTGACTTGCTAAGGAACTAAGGCATGATGGAATGTAAACCATGTGCTAACCCTATTATTGAAGCCAACCACAGATTGAAAGAAGGTGACAGTGAGAGGTTGATTGATGTAAGTAGATATCAGCAACTTGTTGGGCGTCTTATCTACTTATCTTTAACCAGAACTGATATAGGATATGCAGTGGGTGTGATTAGTCAGTTCATGCATGCCCCTATTCAAGCTCACATGGAAGCCGTATACAGGGTTCTGAAATATCTAAAGGAGTGCTTAGGCAAAGAATTATGAATAAGAAATTTAATCATCAAAGAGTAGTAGTGACAGCATATTCTAATGCAAATTAGGTAGGCTCATTGGCTGATCGAAGGTCCACATCAGGGTATTGTTCCTTTGTTTGAGGAAATCTTGTCACATGGCACAGTAAGAAGCAATCTGTTGTCGCAAAGTCCAATGTTGAAGCAAAATTTCACTTTATGGCCAATGGGATTTGTGAACTTCTATGGTTAAGGAAGCTACTTGATGAATTGGGATTTTCAGTGACAAGTTCCA
>JAOXJP010227932.1:0-11213 GCA_025762735.1 Platanus orientalis | reverse complement strand
CAGTGGTATGCATAGATCAATGCTACTAAATATTACTATAAATTTTTTATTGTGTTTACAGTTTTGATGTAGTTTTAAGAACTAATGTCTTATGATAAATGTCTCCATGATACCTGATACCATGCAACTAGATGAAATTCGTGTCATCCCCTTCAAGATCACTTGTGGAACACTTTGTCCAATAGTGTCCAGATCAGAGTCCACCATGCATTCCTGATTCTTTTCAACCATACTTCCACAGAGAAGTGGCTTCTTAGAATTGACCACCTAAACCAACAAAGCATGAACTCAAGAACTATCCTTTTCAAGAATGACAATTGCCTACAATCGAGTTCTCCACCTAGTCATGAATAAACAATAACAAGATTCAGAAACAAAGAATGAAGATGACTAAGTCAAAGACACACCGGTATAAAAACTAAGATAAATCAATAAAGCTTTATCGTGAAATGAAAAATTCTGAACATCCTTTGTAAATAAAATAACTTCTTTCCCGAACAATCAAGGAACCCCTCCCCACCAAATCACTTATTTCCTAGAGGAAATTTTTAGGAACACACCTAAGACAAGTTGAAGAAATAAACAAAATGAAGTAACAGAATACTTAGACAAATGTGGAATCACAGGTGAAGCCTCACCTTACTAAAAGGGGCGAAGCCAAGCAAGCTGAACAAAGTAGAGAGTGGATAAATAACTAATTCGTTAGTGAAAATTCCACAGGCATACCCAACTGAAAAAGAATTAAAGCAAATATGCAGAATCTCTGATCAAATGCACAAAAATGAAACCCTAGACTCAAAAAATTAAAGCAAATACGCAAAGAAAATCATAACTGAAGAAACCTAATCAAGCAACAAGAAGAGAAATCCAACACAAAGAGAAGAAAACAATGATCTTACCAGAAAATCAAATGCTCGATCTAGGGTTTTCAAAAGAATAGGCAGTCGGTTTGGTCGGTGTTTTTAGATCCTCTCGCTCTCTTTATGACATCGTCTTTGACACTAGTCAGTGAAAAAACACCCATAGATCTTAACAAATCAAGTTTGCAATGCCAAGAAACCCTCACCCTTGTTTTTCAGCCGTTGGGAGGATGGTGCTGAGCAAAGTAGTGTTGGAAGACGACTACAAGAACAATGATGGCCCACAAGGGAGGGCAGTGCTTCATCGTTGGAGCAGAGGATGTGGGAAGAGAAGAGGGGGAATAATTGCCGGAAGAGAGGACGCGGGAAGAGAAGAAGGGAAATAAGAGGGAAACAAGGACCCGGGAAGAGAATAGGGAGAATAAGAGGGAAACATGTTTTACCCAAAAAAAAAAAAGGGAAACGGGTTAGGCAGTGTTTTAAAAATGCGTGCTAATTAAAATATGCAGCGTTTCTAAAGACACATCCATTTACATTTAAACAGCGTTTTAAAAACGCTAACTATGTGGTTTTTGCACACCTCACATTTGTATAGTGTTTTATAAACGTTGTATATTTTTTTATTCCTTTTTCACAGCATTTTTTGTAGAAACTGCTGTACATTATATACTGTTAAATCCTATTTTTGTTGTAGTGACTATCTATCTTGGCTAGGTGGATTCAAGAAATAGCAGCAACAGTTTTGAGGATGGAGAATCTCTCGAATGACATCTGTGCACCAACTTCTAGCCATTGGATCAATAAGTTTACTTACTTTTCAACACAGTGATTCTGAAAATTTTACTCCGACCCCCATGGATGGAATCCAAGGGTCAAACCATATGTTGATACAAGTTTACAATAATTTTTAACCCATAAACCTGAAGTCAATACACTCCCCCATGCTAGTTCAATATTAATTGGATTGACTTGAAGTTGGGATGTTTAGGTCAACTTAAGCTTGATGACCAAATTTACCATATCATATAAGCTACGCCTCTCCATGCAGATCAACATTTGTACAGTGCTAGAACCAATAAAAAATGATGATCTAAAATTTAACCATAAAATACCTAAACACTTAATACCAGGGACGCTCTATAATATAAATAGAAGCAACCATTTCTTTTGTGTGCCCCTCCGGGAAAGAACATCCAGCATTCCTAGTAAACCAATGATTGGTTCTTTAAAGGTAGGGCTGTCAATGAGCTGAGTTAGCTCGGTTGGTTAAGAATCAAACCTGAGCCTTGTTTTAAGCTCAGTGAGCCAAGCCTGAGCTTTGATTTAAGCTTGTTTCCTAAGTGAGCCTGAACCGAGGTTCGCTAAGCTTCGCTCATTAAGAGCTTGGTTTGATAAAAAAATTTAATAATTATATCTATCTATCTATCTATCTGCTCAAATAAGACAGATTAGCTCATGGACTATTAGGATGTTGGGCCTTATCTTTTATTTATTTATTTTCTGTTGAGCTAAGCTTGCGCCTACATTCATGAGCCCAAGCTGAGCCTGAGCTCGGCCACTCAGTTTCGTCACAAGCCTGAGCTTGGTCTTCATGTGAGGAGCCCAAGCTGAGCTGGGCAAAGCTTGGCTCATTTACACCTCTATTTAAAGGAAAAGGATCTGCATACCCTAATTTGTCTGCCCCTGTGTCCCCACCACAGGCTGACACGTGATGGTTCTTTGAATTTGGTGCCTTGTAAATAGGGAACAAAGTTCATTTAAGCACTTTTTTTTGTCGTTTTTTCCCTATAAACCCAATTTTTATGGGTACCTATTTTTTCATTTGAAAACTACTTCTACAGTTTTAACCCATAGACCTGCCGGGATGGACAATTTTCTAGAGGCTTATGAATGTGCTGTGTCCTGCTCGGGACCATCCATAATTTATCGGTTGGAAGGGTCCGAGTAGATTCATGATTTAACTGAGGTAAAGTTTTGATGTGTGTGTGATGGACGAGACTTTTATGTCCTTGGATCCCTTCTTCATTCTCACGAGGGGAGGCCAACCCATACTTCCTTCTTTACAATTATCAGTGGGGCCACGCCTTGAATGGTATAATTTACTTTTGGGCTACGATGTGATTAATCAGTGTCCTCTTCCTCCTTCTTCTGCCCCTTCTTCCCCTTCTAGTTCTTCCTCCTTATCCTTTTCTCGGAGTCTCCTATGCGTGTAGAGCTCGCACAACAAAGTCGGAACAGGGAGATGCCCTTTTGTGGTGTTATCAGGTGAGTTTCCATAGTTAATAGAATTACGCTTTCCTCATGCAAGAAATTCCGACATTTATATAATTAGGATTTTATTGTTTCAAATCATTTCCTCTTGTAAATATTCTTCCCGTTTTCAGCAAATTCAGACCCATGCTTTGTGTTGCCATGATTTTTCTATGCACTCTTTTGGTTTCTTTGCCACCCAATCACAGTTGCTTGGCTCTTCCAATGGACTTTTGAGTGCCCTGCTTTGAAACACCTTCTTTGAAACCGAATCCTCCAACAAATTAAATTCACTAGTATAGACATGGTTTTTAAGATGTCAAGAACTACTCCATTTTCTTCAATTAAGGTGTGTCCCTCGAAATTTGAATAGTTGAAAATATGAAGAATCAAACCCTTCATTAATCGAGGGGAAAGAATCAAACACTGTGTTGAAATATTTAAAATTTAGATTTAATTTACCAAATTAGCTTCTTCATCACAATTTTTATATTGTGCTATGATCTGTAAATAACATCTGTGTCACAGTTCATATTTAATTGATTTTATAAGGACATAATAAACAACATTGAATATACAGGGTAATGATGTACTTAAAGTCAATATGAGCCTTAGTACTCAAGCGGTTATGTTGAAGCTAGCATGGCTTAAACACACAAGCCCTTTACCTTGTTACACCCACTAACTAACCTTCTTTAACACCGTATAAAAAAAATACTTATTTTCTCTCTTATCCATTCCACAAGTTTAAGTGAATTTTTTCCTTTTTTTAGTAAACATGACATAAAACAATGGGTCCAAACTCTTGTCATTAGGAATCGTGCCATCAGTAAGCCTTATATCAATAAAAGATGATGGTCTAATAGTTTCACTAATTGTAACATTTTGGTGAATCAAAGCATTTGTGAGAAGAAGTCTTTGTACTGGTGGACAAGACTATCTGTTGGTTGATTTAGGTCTAAATTAAGATGAAGATAAACCATCTAAATAAAACTCCTGTAATCAGCCTTACACAATATCTAAAGATATTTTACTCATTTTTTGCTATTGTTATTTGAGGGGGTAATGAAATATTCAAATTTATCTGTGTAGAGTGTTTGGCAGAGGGAAACTCAAATTGTACACACACAGAGATAAAGCATTTGAAGTCTCATTTTATAATTCATATACATTAACGAATGAAAATATATGTATATTTTGTGTGATTTGAGTTGACTAGGTGTCCAAGAAGACAAAATATGATGTAGGTGTTAATAGAATTTTTTGGGTAAATTCCAATAGTGAATATATTTTGCTTTAAAGAAAATCCCCCATGTTGGGTAAGGTTTTTGTGCTATCTTAGAGCCCAACTATGACAGATACTGCCATAAACCCTTCAATATTTACCCCTTGACGTAAGGGGTTTACACAGTACAATACTATAAAAACAATAGCAGTGCAATCACCCTTTTAGGAAATTGAAAGCCATAAGCAAGGAAAAATCCAATATGATACAACCAACAGAAAATCCGATGATGATGAGGATCAGAGCCTGGCGTTGGAAGCGATGGATGATAAAGGTTATGATTATACCTACAATCGCAACAACGAAAGTTGCAGATAAAGACAAATTGCAAGCCATGTAGATCAACTGAGCACGCCTTTCATTTGGCATGCGCACTTGCAAGAAAGTAAAGGCTCCAGTAGATACGGTAAACGCTGCAGAAATAGCTCAAATCACTTTCGTTGAATTAGGAAACCTAGTCTCATGAGCTTCATTTGTGCCTGATGTTGAAGTTACTTCATTTCCCGCTGACGTAGAAGTTTCAAGCGTCACAACTTGTCTGTCTCTGAGGTTTCTTTCCTATCATTGACACCAATAACTCCTCAAAACAACATTATAGATTGTAAAAAAGTTTAAACCTCCAAAATATTTACATTGATTTAAAACTGCTATAAAATGTCAAGTCTATAATTGACATGAAGTGTAATGTTAGTCCTTTATTTGAAACATTGTTGGAAGCGGTTTTGAGTTGCCCAGATTTTGAAATGCCTAGATTTGAAATCTGACTGTTTGTGACATTTTTTAGCCAAAATAAAAGTGGGACCCACAAGTCGTTTGAAGTGGGTCTACATGGGTTTGTGTTTATCTCAATGAGGAGAATAATATTGTATGATTGGATGCTCAATTCCGTTAATGGGTGAATGAGAAATTGTCCCTAAAAGTATTCAGTTAAACACTGGTTAAAATGATGTAAAACTTAAATAATTTTTCATTGGTTAGTCTAAAAAAGTTTGAAGGTTTATATACAATAGTCTTAGACACAATTTATATACAATAACCTTAGACATAAACTTGGACACTAAGGGACACCCAAGTTTTGTGGAAAGAGTTGGACCTAGCCAACATGAGCCAAGCCCAAAACACACAAACATGCGCGCCACACCAAATTGGGTTGGGTCAATAAGAAAAAAATAATATAATTTTTTATTTATTTTTACTACTCCCAGAAACAGTTAGACCTGTGGAGACATATCTACTTGTCGCCTGTTTTACCCTTTTATCCTCATGATTGTTCCAAACCGAATAGTCACATATGTGACTATTAAATCGCACATTTAACCTCTTGTCTGTTTCGAATAGACATGAATATGGTTACTCAATTGTATTATTTTACTTTTGTGTCTATTTAACAGTTATAAGTTATGTTTTTATGCCTGTTCTGAATAGACATGAATAAGTCTATAAATATTTGTCTCTCTTTCATTTCATGCATCTAAAATTTGAATAGAGCATAAGCATTATAGTACATCAATGTTGTAGTGCCAGTATAAGAGAGAGGTACAAACACGGTTTGGTTCGTCAGGAACACAGATTGTAGTGTTTCTTCTGTGTGTAGTCGATCATTGTATTCTGGGAGGCAGACGCCCGAAGAGTTTGTAAGTACCACTACAAGGGTCAAAATATGTCTTAAGGACATAGTGTCAAACACTAGCCTGGATCAAATTCGGTTGACTTTTTCAATTCATCTAGTCAAGTAAGCCGTTCTATTTATTTTATTTTCAAGTCTTTTATTTATATGAAATAAATATTTGTTGCTTACAAAATCACATATTATAGAGATATATAATAACAACCTTAAGATAGATTTCATTCTTCTATATTTCTTTATTCTTTGTGTATTCCGTAAATGCTCTTTCTGTTTTATTTTCTATAAAAATCATCTAAGTGTTGCCCAAATCTTGGAGACTCTAAAAGATAAAACAGAACTGTTAGATAGATCAAAACAAGGGTTCTGAACTGAAACCATCATTAGAATTAGATAAGTTATCTACCTATAAATTCTACAAATTTGATTTCTAAAATTATCATGATACACGCGTACCAGCTATAGTGTCTAATTCCAATATGATGGTTTGTTAATTATATTTTAGACATGGTAACTTTCATATTTATGATTTTGTTTTGTTATATATATATATATATATATATATGATCTTTTTTGTGGGTGATCTCTTTAAATATAATAATGGTATTTCATCAATAAAAATTTTCACATAGAGGTAGACATAATCTATGGATGTGATTGCAATGCGTACACTATTGGACTCATGACCATAATATTCTTACCCACCACAGAAAACTTTTTGGTGTAAACAATGCATACACCAATATATTTGACACACCTATGAAGGTGAGGAGTAATTTGTAAACATAATGATTTTGTACAATTCAATCAATTTGAAAAAGATACATTCTTTTATCAAAATCATAAATATTTTATCTTAATTAATTTTTGTTATATTGTGGATTTAGTAGTTGACAAATCCTTTATATGGTTGATGACTTAATAACTTTGAGAAAATTATGAAATTATGCTTGATATGAAATATATCTTATATAGGGGAACTCTTCCGAGATTGAATAATTTTATTAAATATTTGGACTATGGGAGTAATAAACTATAAAAAGATCACCACATATTAAGAGGATTTATTACTGTTTTGATATTGTATTTAGAAATATCTCATTTTATAGAAGCATCTATATAGCATTGGACACGTGTATATGCAAGTGAATAAATGACGGTCACCACTAATTAACCAAGTAAAGTGATTAATTAAAGTACAATGGCCAAATTATAACAAAAGAAAAGTTATGACTTGTTGTATATTGTGCTTTTACTGCTTATATTATATATGTCATGCTATATAAGATAAAACATAGTTTTTAAGTATGTTTACTTATAAACCTAGTTATTTGCTTTGAATGTTGTTGCCAAGTATATAAATACTTAAAGAAAAAAATTATGTAATAATCTAGTGAAACTCCTCCTATTTTGAAAGGATATAGTGATACTTGTTGAATTCCGGATAAGAGGATTTGAAACCCATTAGTGTATAGATATACACTTTTGAAGGGGTTGTAAATTTTTTAAGGGTTTAAGAAATAAACCTAGATAATTCACTCTACAATGAAGAATCTGAGTTTATCATATTTACAACTAGAGGTAAAGAAATGAAATGGTTGAGGAATTTAATTTAGGAAATTTCATATTAGCCTAAACCAATGAGAGGTCTACAATAAAAATAGAAAATGTAAAATCTAGCTACATTAGACTTATACATAGCTATGTGGTTGGATTGCTCAATTTAGGAGTTATCATGATAGGTTGTATGGTCAAGTAATAACTTGGTCAATCTTTTGAATAATGGAGCCCTACAAAGGATACAAGCAAAATGGAGTTGTTGAATGAAAAAATAGAACCTTAAAAGAAATAATGAATGCTATGTTGATTAGTTCTAGTTTACTTCAAAATTTGTGAGGGGGGAGGAGAACAATGCTTACCACAAATTATATTCTCAATAAAATACCTTATAAGAAAACTAATAAGATACCTTATGAATTATGAAAAGGTAAAACACTTTCCTATAAGTTCTTAAAAGTGAGGAGGTGTTTGAAAAGTTGATGGTCCCTATCCCTAAATAGACTGAGATAGGACCTATAACAAGTATGAAAATTTTGACAATGTAATAATGTCAAATGGGTTGAGAATTAACGAATGTAACATGTGTGTGTATATTTAAAAGAGAATATTGTGGATTTATTAATTAAAGATTTAACTAAAGATAAAGTACATTATTTATCGAGGGGAATGAGTTTAAAGCCTATGTCTTATAAATCATTATAATGGCACCACCCAACCTAGCTAGCTAGAGATCCCAAAATCTAGGTTCAAATGAACAATCGAATTGTATGTGACTTAGTATTATCACTACTAAAAAAAAACTTCTCATACCTACTCTTATGATGAAATAGTGATACCTGCAACAAAGATTAAGATAAGCTATGCTTTTAATAATTCTTATACCATGGAAATCCAAGTAGAGTATGTTAACATATTCTTAATAATAATTACCTATATGAGTGTGAATGGACCACTTGTATGAGAATTGTAAGATTGAATTCTCTAAAACACTCATGAAATCCAGGTGTTGTTCAAGGCACAAATGAACATAATCATAAGAATCAACTATGTCTACAAAGAAACTATGTAAATTTTATTGTCTTGGTTTACACAAACAATTAAACATTTCAAGATATTATGTTCACTGGTTAGCTAATAAATCCAATAGTTTTTCACAAAGGAAGGTTCAAAGCCACAAACTACCTCTCATTAATATAGCAACTTTTCAAAAGTACTCTCTTTGCATCTTCATCTACATTTTTTATTTGCATTATTGTAAGCCAATTTCATTTATGTGGGGGATTGTTAGATACGGTTTTGAGTTGCCCAAATTTAAAATCTAACTATTTAGGCATCGACCCATAAGTCATTTAAGGTAGGTCCACATGAGTTCGTGTTCAAGTCAATGAGGAGGATAATGCCATATGGTTGGATGCTCAAAACCATTAATGGGTGAAGGAGAAATTGTCTCTAAAAGTGCCAAGTTGAACACTGGTTAAAGGGTGTAAAACTTGAATACTCCCACATTGGTTAACCCATAAAAGCTTGGAGGTTTATATATAATAGCCTTAGACATAAACTTGAGCCCCAAGGGGCACCCCAGTTTTGTGGAAGGAGGAGGACTTAGCCAACATGGGCCAAGCCCAAAACACACATGCATGCGCCACACCAATCCGGGTTGTATTTCTCCTAGAAACGGTTAGGCTTGTGGGATGTGTTTATTCATCGTGTGTTTTACCCTTTTACTCTTATAATTGTTTTCAACCAAATAGTCACATATGTAACTATTTTTTTTGGTAATACACATATGTGACTATTAAATCACATCTTTTAACCCCTTGTTTGTTTTGAACATCTATGAATATGGTTACTCAATTGCATCATTTGGTTTTTGTGATTGTTCAATAGTCATAAGTTGTGCCTTTATACCTATTCCGAATATACATAAAAAGTTTATAAATAAATCGTCTCTCGTTCATTTCATGCATCCAAAATTTAAATAAAACATAAGCATTATAGTGCATCAGTGTCATAATATCATTGCAAAAGAGAGATACAAACACAGTTTGGTTCGTCAAGCACACAAATTGCAGTACTTCTTCTATGTGTAGTCGATCATTGTATCTTGGGATGCAGACATCTAAAGAGTTCATTAGCACCACTATGAGGGGCAAAATCTATCTTAAGGACATAATGTTGTTAAACACTAGCCTTGATCAAATTCGGTTATGATTTTTTTAATTCATTTAGTCAAGTAAGTTGTTCTATTTATTTTATTTTTAAGTCTTTTATTTATATAAAATAAATATTTGTTTCTAGAAAATCACATATCATATAGATATAAAATAACAACAAAAATTATGTTGTAAATGATAGGACAATTTCGTCTCCAAACTGGGTTATTTTGTATATTTAGATATATAAAGCGTCACAAATTTATTTTATAAGCTTCAACAAAATAATAGAACAATTTTCATCTTCTAAATGGTTTTAAAGATGCCATATTCCCTATTATTATCTGTTCGTGTTTATTCTATAATCATTGTTGCCTCTAAATTATTTCAATTATTTAAGTGTAATAAAGCCATTGCATTCAACAAACTAATCAAACTATTAGGATCCATACAAAACAAGCTGATCTACTTTACTCTCCAAATCTTTAAAAATTAATTTTTGTCAAAGTTGAATGTTGGACGATAAAGTGTTTTACGAAGCAAATGCTTCTAAAATGTAAAGGGTTACTATACTATTTTAACCCACCCTTTGGGCTAATGTGTCAAACCTCACCAACTTCGAAGAAAATAAAATTTGTGAAACTTAGTGTTTTATTTGATAAGTTTGCATGTATACTGTTGTTTACATAAATAAAAAAGATTAATTACAAAAAAAAACACCCCTGAACCATCTGAAAAAATACAAATTCCCCCACATCTATCAATAATTACAAAAATCTCCCTTGACCAACACTATTGATTGCATAAAACACCTTGTTGTTGGCTCTCGGTCGTTGACCGTTAGTCAGACGCATCACATGACATAAATTTTGTAGTTAAAACCCAAAACTGCCCTTCTGATACATGGGGATTTTTATAATGACAAAATTGCCCCTAACCCAAATAATTCTTCCTCCTCCCTCAAACCTAACGACTACTACTGACAGCGGCTTTACTGTCACTGTCTCCGCCTCTTAATTTCTCTGCTAACACCTTGTTCAGGGGTTAAGTGTATTCGCACATTCAAATTTCAAAATCGACGACACCAACCCGCCTCTCAACCTCTAAACATGGGGGGTCTTTAACAAGACACCTCGAGCTGTTAGTGCACACCAAGCCTCGACGACTTCAGAAATCGTTTTAAATAGCTTCATTCTTGGAGTTGATCGCAGTTCGTAGAACCCATCGAGAGTCATCTATTGTAGAATTGCAAACCACCAAAGAGTATCAAGTATTGTTGTGGATGGATGCAGATCGCCGGAACCCATTGGGAGTCATCTATTGTAGGTTTGCAAACCACCAAAGAGTAGCACGTGTTGGTGTTGATGGATGCGCCACGCCCCCTGATAGGACACTCGGGGGGCTGAATCAATTCACTTTTTGGAGGTTTTTGATTCCCCCTCCTGAGTGTCTCATCAGGGGGTGTCGCACTTGATATCAGA
>JAOXJP010227931.1:0-11213 GCA_025762735.1 Platanus orientalis | reverse complement strand
TGAAAACGGCACCAGAGGGGCTGACGCATCAGTACCAAAAAGTGATTTGCACTTTTTGGGGGGCACTTATCACTTTTGGGCACTGATGTGTCTACCATAATGCCATTTTCACAGTTCTCACAAGATTTGTTCTCACCTAATTTTTAGTGCATTTCAAAACCATAAAATTTTCACGATCTTTTTTTGTCATTTTACTGTTTATTTATTTTATTTTTTTGAATTTGGTTAAGCAAAGATCAAGCTTGCCATATTAATAATAACTGTTTTATTTATTTATTTATTTTGGGTTATGTTAAACTGGGCATTATGTTAACAGCACATCCACTTCCAACAGCCATAAGCCAAAAAGATAGGTAGGGGACCATGGCCTCTAAATGAGAAATTTCAAACAAAATTAACTGTGTTGAGAATGAGAAGTTGAAATTGGCCATGGCTTCAGCATAGGTCCTTTAGATGGACTCACATCCTTTGTGCCGAGGATGATGTGTGCCACCATGAGACGAGATACAAAGGGAAGGGGGGGGGTTGTAATGACCTATATTTCATTTAAGGAGTAAAAATATGATTTTATTCTTATAAGGGTAAAATTGTCTTTTCATATGTTTAAATAGACCATAAAGTGGTTTAGGAATCCATTGGACCTAAGACCTAAGTTGGGTTTTGAACCTGTCAAGTTAGAAAGATATCTCAACTTTGCATTTGGGGTATTTTTGTGGGTCCATTGGTACAAATCTAGAGATAATTATGACTCATACCATACCTTGGTGAAAAGATCTAGGAGTTTAATTTCCAAAAAAACAAACGATGTGCAATTACAAGTCTCCTAGAAAAAGTTATGCTCATTTTACCACGAGGTGTCTATACTAATAGGTATGTGTATTTGGGGTAACTTCTCGGGCTTATTGACACCAATCCCAAGTGAATTAGAGTTTAATCCATATATCCCTAAAAAGATCTTGAAGTCTAGTTTCCAAATCAACAAATAGTTTGCAAAAAAAGAGTTTTCTATAGAAAATTATGGCTGTTTTAGTATAAAGGGGTCAAATCTAGAAAAAGGCATCCAGATAGATCTGTCCCATGTCGGATGGATCCACACTTAGCAGATTGATATGAATCTGCAGAGTTTTACAAAAAATTTTCAGCAACATGTTGGATTGATCCAGCACCCATGTGGATCGATTTGACTATTGGGGGGATCGATCCAACACCCTTTGGATCGATTTAATATGACCCAGATTGTGTTTTTTTTTAAACCCAAATCAATTTTTTTTTCTTTTGGAGAGTGTGAGACTCTTCCAATTCGACCTAAAACCCTATAAATAAGATAAAGAAACCCTAATGACCTCATTTACACTAAAATGAAAATGGTTAAAGAGGTTTAGAAGATTTGAGAGTTAAGTGTGAGAGTTTTTCTCCAAGTTAGGTAAGTTTCACTCCCAACTTTGAAAATCTTGCTAGAATGGATAATTTTTTTTTTGAATCTTCTATTTATATTTGATTTATATTATATCCACATCATTTTATAGAGAATAAAGGAAAGGGCAATGAGGTTCTTATCTAAGATTTTCTTGAAGAATAGGAAAAGAAGCCTAAGTAATTATACAAAACTTATTCTATTTCTTGTTTGTTTTAGGTTCTTAGAAGTTTTATAATGGTAAAATCTTGATTCTATGTTTTCTCATATGTTTGTGAAACCTTTTGCTAGGACCTTAGAAACACCAACTTTTTTGGTGATTTGTGATGAGATCTTGCTATATTATGCTAGAATCCTAGAAATCCCTAATTTAATTTGTAAAGAAAAGTGGTTTTACATTATATGTATATGTATTTATTTAAGATATTGGATTCCATGAGTTTTAGAAATATGTAAGTTAAGGATCTATGAATTTATAGCCTCCATAATAGTTATTAATGCATGAAAAACTTGATTTTCCATGAAAAACTTGAATATTTGAATTGAAGTTAAACATCTCTTAACATATTATTGTAAGAATGAAGAAATTGATTTGATTACTTATGTATGAATTGATTATGATGCATGTTGACTCTTTCTAGAATGGAAATAGTTAAAGGTGACATATAAATTATTTATGGATTATTATTGAATGATCAAAACGAGTTATGTGTTGGGATTATGAATGTTTTGAAAGCATGTGTAATATGATTATTTTTGAAAATCTCACCTGGGTTAAGTGTACTGATTATATAGTGTTTGGAAGTATAACACTATGCCAAATTCTATGATTTCTTGTTAGATAAATTAGAAATTGATTATTAGTGTTGTACATTCTTCTAATCATGTTAGCAAATATATGATATAAAGTTGAATGCCTTTTTATGATACTAGTGAATGCATATAGTGATATACTTCTTCTCTATTACTAAATTAATGAATGTAACATGTGAATAATATATGTTCTTGTGTTATGGTTAAAGAATGCTCATGTAGTGATATGATAAAGTAAGTTGGTCATTAATGAATAAGGAGTGAAATGGATAAAGAATCAAGAAACATAAAGAAGATGAATAAGAATGTCAAGATATAGAGGTTTCATTATTGTGAATAAGTAAAGAATGAAATAAGATAAGTAAGAAAAACAAAAACAAGTGTCTTAATTTTAATGACCCTCAATTGGGGTAAGAATGTTATGGTATGATTATCCTCCCATTCGGGTAAGAATACAATGGTATGATGGTCCTCTCATTTGGAGTAATAATACAATGGTATGAAAGCCCTCCCATTGGGGTAAGACTGCAATGGTATGATGACCCTTCCATTAGGGTATAAGCAATTGTATGGTGATGTCTCTCATGATTAGGGATAATAAAATATGTCAAACGTAAGTAATTGAAAGTAAAGTGTAAAGTAAGTGGAGGAAAAATGTAATAAAGTATAATATTGTGAAAAACGAGTGTAATAAAGTAATACCAAGTAACTATAAATGTAAGTGACCTAAAAGGTCCCACTATTGAGAATGAAACTATGTTAATAAAGAATAGAAGGTTTATAAGATACATAGACATGAGCGAAATCATTATAAGAAAAATAGAAAAGTTTATAAGAAAGAATAACTGTTAAGGATAAAATAACATTATATAAGTTTTGAAAGCAAAATAGAATTATAACTCATGTAAAATGAGAAAAATATTAATGCAAAAAAATGGAAACATCTAAATTTTACAAGAAGAAGTTCATAAGTTATTTACAAAATATAGTTTAATAAAAGGAAAAGAAATTGCATGAGCTTTTAATAAAAATACAAGTCCTTAATACGAGTAAGTAAAAAGATGTTAAGAAATAAGTGAAAACTCATAATCATTATAAGAGTATAAGTTTCCAAAATTATATAAGAAAAAAATAAAAATGTATGATGGTTCTTCCATTGGGATACAAGTTAATGCTATGAAGATAAATAATAAGTATTAAATGACCAATGAAAAGTGATAAGTAAATACTAAGACAAGGACATTGGAAATTAATGAATGATAAGTAAAGACATGATGAATGATAAATAACTTATTATAAATAACAAGTAAGAAGGTAAATGATCAAGTACTAAGATAAAAATGGTCTCATTGAATATAGAAGTCGAATTTCATGTCTCATTATGCAAATGTGTTATTATGATTGCTAATTACTTAAGAATGATGCATGTCTAGTTTAAAGTGATTTATATATGCATGTTCATATTAGGGAAGTATAGTCTATGCATGATAAATGAATAGAAGTGTTTATTGAGATATACACTAGATCTCTTTACTAGGGATGAACTATGAAATATTTACCATATGATGGTGGACACATATTGCCAATTGTATATATAAGAAGAATGTCATGTAGAGATAAAAGTATGCATAGCTATGTGAAAAATGCCATGTGTAGGTAGAATCATGCATATTGCCATATGTGGTGTGAGAAGAATGTCCTGAATAAAAAGAAGCATGTGAATTGTCATGCTTAGTGCCTACATGAAGAATCATGATGATGAATGTTTAGATCTTGTGATGACTAGTAAATGATATATGTATACTAGCACAAGCCTACACGTTAGAATTGATATGTATTCTATATGAATAGATACATAGTATTTTGTATTGAAAGATTCGTGTTTTGCTCGTTCGGTTTTTGTAGTAGGTTTTGTGTACCTATTTATGAGTCGTGGATCTTACCCATCCATACCATTTTTTCAGGTGATGTTTCGTGCAAGTACGTCATTTGGAGTGCTTAGATGTCAAAATGGAGGCATGCAGTAAATGCTTCATCTTTCATTAGTTTTCAGTTTATTTTAGACTTTATATTTCATATCAGACCTTGTTATGATGTATTATGTTGAGATTTAAACTTTAAGATTTATAGTCTTATGTTTTATTTGAGAAGATGAAAGACTAGTTTTATAGATTGTTTAAGTTTATGATATTACTTTCGCTACGTCTTTAAAATTATGGTCAGATGTGATGGTTTATGATTCCGCTACTTATATTGTTTTAAGGTTAAGGTTAAGTATTCTATGAAGATCACAGGTTTAACTAAAATGATTAAATTTATAGTCAATTTCATATGGATCCAGTTTAGTAATGACCTAGTTTCACGCCTAAATAAAGTAGTGAATTTCAGGTCATTATAGCCACGGAAGCAAGCAAGAAAATGGTTTGGTTGCAGAACTTGATGAAAGAGTTAGGAAAGAAGTAGGAAAACAACAAGTTACATAGTGACAACCAAAGTGCTACTCATCTTGTGAAGAATTCAGCTTTCCATACAAGGACCAAACACATTGACAAAAGGCATCATTTCATACGTTTGCTTCTAGAATAGAAGAAAAGGTGTTGAGGCTGGAAAAGATCCATATGGATGACAATCCTGTAGTTATGTTCACTAAGAGAGTCATAGCAATGAAACTAGAGCTATGAAAAACTTTAGTTGGTCTTCAAGTGTAAAGACGCAACGGTTGAGCCGCAAGTGATAGGAATCACATTAAGGAAAAAATGGTGTTCACAAATACAGAAGATGCAACAGGATATTAAACTTCAAGTGTGAGTTTGTAATGTGTGAAGTTTAATTTGGGTTAGTATTAGGTTTTTTCAACCCAAATTTTACCCACATATAACCCTAGAAACCTGAATACAAGAAAAAATTTTGACCCACATTTACAGTTTTATGTACTAGACTGGATCCGAATAGTATCCTCTATGTATTAGGGTTTTTGGGGGTATTTATATGTTTCGTTCTAGGGTTATGTGCGAAGAGGGAGAGATTCCAAAAATTGTAAATCATCTTTGATGAGGTTTTCAAGATAGTGAAAGTTTTCTCTACAGCTCGGTGGTTTTCTCACAAACTGGGATTTTCCACGTAAATCTTGTTGGAATGTCTATAAAGTTATCTTAGAGGAGTGAATAGGATATAAAACTTATTCTACCCTTTCTTGCCAATGTTGAGATTAATTTTAATCTTCTTTAATGAGTATGTGCAACAAGGTGCTTACTTAAGAATTTAAGCAAATACATAACAAACAATAAGAGATATGAGCACAAATAAGAGAGACAAGCAATTACATACTCAATCCACAACACAAGATTTATAGTGGTTCGGCATTAAGGTCTATGTTCACTCTTTTAAAACTCATTATGAGCTTTGGTATATTTCATTTAGATTGTCACATACAACCTAAATTAACATACAAACCTAATTACTTCCTTACAAGTAAGCTACACAGCAACACTCGGTGTCTCCGACATAGGTAGTAAAGCTTCCGGTGGAAGAAAAACAATAGCTAATGAATGAGTATGCAAATGAATGTAAAACAAATAACAAGTATTACCACTAAGTTGGTTGATGTTGTTGTTTTTACCACATATGGGAGTGCTCCTTATTGAATAGGTTTGCCTTATACATCAACTTCTTCTTCAAGTTATGGCACTAAAGCTTCTTGAGCTATGCCAACCACAAAAGAGTTTCCTTAAAGGATAACTCAAACCACACCTCTCAAGCAAATGCTAGCTGAGTTGAGCTAAGAGGGAACCAAGAGATGTTTTCTTGAGGAACTTTCAAGCTTAGAACTCAAGCAATAAAGGAATAAGGTTTCTCACCCTCGGAGGCTCTTTTTAGTAAATCAAATAACACTTTTTTGAATGCTTGAAGATTTCTTATATATCTTTCCTTAATGGAAAATATTTCCTTTTATAGCGGACGGAAAATGCTCACAATCTTTAGATTGAAATCTTTTCAAACGGGCAAGAGAAACTAACCATTTATTCAAAACGGAGTATTGGTGGACTCCTAAAATCCTCTGCTATGATCGATCACAGGGTTTGTGATTGATCATGGGGTCATTTTTTTGTGACCTCTAAAATATGCTCGGGGGGTGTCGAGTGGTGTGGGCCCACCTTTAAGTCACAACCAAGCCATGATCGATCTTATGCTTTTTGATCGATCACAAGGCTTTTAAGATCCATGTTGTGATCGATCATAGAGAAGAGGCCTAGTCCTCGAGAGGCCAAAAACTTTGTTTGTGATTGATTATGGACTTTGTGATTGATCACAAACAGTGAATTCTTCATACTTCACTTTTGTGATCGATCATGAGGTTTTTTATTGGTCACAAATAGTGAATTATGTATATTCACTGTTATGTACATCTTGGGGGGTCCTTATCCACTTGGGATCATTTTGGGGTGATCAATCATGTATGGGGACATGCCTTGAGTCATACTATATGAACCCTATGAAGCTACATGCATGTCTTTACCTTCTCGGGAGTTGGAGCCTGGCTTGAGCTTTGGTCTTTAAGGTTTGACTATTGGAGCTTATTCCACACTTTTGTCCATGGATTTAACAAATGATGCCCTTGCATCAACAATCTCCCCCTTTGTGGAAAAAACCATATCCTTGGCCATTGCCACTGGACACATTGGTCATTCCCCTAAAATACATCATTAGGCACAAATGCCTTATCCCCACATACAACACAAGGGCATATTGTCCAATCCCCCGAAATACATGCCAATCACCTCCAATACAAGATATATATAAAAAATAAAATTACATTTAAAACTTAGGTATCTTGACTTGCTCATCAATTCCTGCACATAATCAACACACATACCTTTCTCAAGCTATATGTGAAGCATATATTTTCAAAACATGTAAAAGTGTGCATATGAGCAAATGTGTAAGCTAATGTAAATAAATGTGTTCATTTTGGATTCAAGATTGGCAACAAGTAATAGTTTTTACTTAAAGATTGGCAATGTTAGTATTTCCCCTAAGTTTACATGCTCTCCCATAATGCATACAAGCTCTTGAGTGCATACTTTTACAAAAGTAACGCTCTCTATAATTTATCCCCTATAGGTATAGAACCTTACATGCTCTCCTCCATGGAAAGCCATACTCCCCCACACTCTATAGTGCATACTACTCCCTTTTCCTCATATAACCAATGCCTATGCAATTTTTCTTCCCCTTTTTGCCATGAAATTGGTAAAGTCTAGCAAAAATCATACTACACAAAGTATATCAAAAGAACAATAAGGCTAGACAATTTAACAAAAGGTCATTCTATTCATGATAGTCAAGTAAGTACATCAAATATTAGTAAGTTTAAGGTCAAATGGCCCGCGGCTAATATATATAGATAAAAAAAAAACTATCATCTGAGTAGACAAAAAAAATATGACCATTGTGGCTTGAAACAAGCACCACAAAATAGAACAAGGGGATGCTAATCATCTCCCTCAGCAGACTTTGAGCCCTCAAGCTCAACTTTCTCAACATCTTCCTCCTCATCATCTCGATCACCCATCTTGTGATCACCAACCACTTCATCACCTCCACCCTTATCATCCTCTCCCTGTGCTGTACCGTCCTCATTGGTTGCATCAGTGAACTTCTTATCATGATAATCGGTCGTACTGTCATTGGCTGATTCAAGAACTAATGGGTTCTCAGGAGTAGAAACCCTGACTACCACCAACTTCAAGTTGGTGATGTTCCTCTTTTGGTTGCGAACAACCGTAGAGAGTTTCCTGATGTACAGTACATCAGGGACATCAATGTCTCCTTGGTAGAGGCTAACACAGCCTTGGCCAGGTTCGACTTGACTCTTTATTCTTAGGGTTGGTGACATTTTTTATGAGATTTATCTTGCTCAAACTCCCAATGGTGAAGGGAGGAATGTGATGCTTCAATGGAGCTGGAACATGAAAGGGCACCTTGTGTGTCACGAGGATCTTGGTGATGAGGACAAGGAAAGGGATGCTCCCTATGGAATGTTTAGATCTAGCAGTCTTGAGAATCATATAACTAATGACTGTGGGGAGATCTATCTTGGACCCCTCAAGAATGTTGTCGATGAGGTAGGTCGTCTGGAGAGTGAGATTGTTCCGATGGGTCGTCGAGATGATTGTAGGAGAACACTTACCCAAGGAACTTCACTTTGGGCTTGCAGAACTTGTAGGGGAGCTTTGTGCCCCAACTGATGTACTATGTGCACAGATGATTAGTCAAATCTCCTTTCTCTCACAAGGTGAGCTTCATGGTAAACTCTATCCCATCTACTTCTCGTGGAATCCAGAGGAGCTTGGCCACATAGTCGGGATTTACAGAAATTGGACATTCGTACACAGTGGAGTAGAAAGAGTTTTCTCGATTATTCTCCCTAAACACGTTAGAGTAGAAAATCTGTACCTCCTCATCATGGATAGGTCCTTGGAGGTCAAAATAGGGAAGCCACCCATGAGCCTTCATCTGCTCGTACATCTCCATGGTGTAAAGCACCTCAAAGTCCATGTTGTGTTTGATGATAAATTGGCGCTTTGAGAAGATCTTCTAAAAGGATTCGAGAACCTTCCTATCTTAGAAGGGAGAGAGACCACTTTCCTGGTGCCCTTTGCTTCTCTTCCTCCCTTGAGAACCTTCCCCCATGGGTCATTTGCCTTTGTCTGTAGTAGGAGTTGCCTTGGATGCACCACCTTTTGAAGACTTGGAAGCCTGTGTAGCAAGCTTCTTTTGAACCATTTTAATTTGAATGAGATAAATGTAGGCAAGAATCCCAATTTATAGGGATGAAGAAGAAATCCAAGCGTCTAGGACAGAGGGAGAGATGTGAGGAGCTCAAATGACCAAGAGGGGAGCTTAATCGCTTTGTTTTGCTGGTGAATGAACCTAGAAAAAATGTGGTTTGTGTTTTAACGAGGGTTTGAAATCACATGCGATTTTTTTGATGAAACTTCCCTCGTGATCGATCATGCCTCGTGATCAATCACAAACTCAGTGGTCGATCACACATGCTATTACTCCTCAATGACAACATATGTGTGCAAGAAGTGGGCTCCACTCCTAGTTTATGTGCTTAGCCACATCCAATGGACCCTAAGCAGTCCAGTATAAGTCTCTAGGACTCATCCCATGGCACACAACCCTATAACACTCCTTAGATGTCCAAACCCCTTGAATTAAGGGGTTTTATCAGAATATTTACCAACTGGTCTTCTGTATTCACATGATCTAAGGATATCACTTTCTCCTCCACCAATTTCCTGATAAAGTGATGCCCAATATCTATGTGTTTGGTCCTTGAGAGCTGAGCCGGGTTCTTGGATATGTCAATTACACTCTTGTTGTCAATAAACAAATTCATGGTTCCTTGCGACAACTCATAGTCTCTGAGCATTTGTTTCATCCAGAAAAGTTGAGTGCATCCACTGCCAACTGCAATAAACCCAGCTTCAGCAGTTGACAGAGAAATGAAGTTTTGTTTCTTGTTATGTCAGGAAACAAGACTGTTGTCAATATAAAAATAACCACTACTCATGCTCTTGCGATCCTCCACATCACTTGTCCAATTTGCATTTGAGTACCCTATAATCTTATATGTGGTGTCAAATGGGTACCACAATCCAAACTCCGTAGTCCCTGGAACATACCGGATAATCCTCTTAGCTGCCTTAAGATATGATTCTTTAGAGTAGCTTCGTATCTAGTACACGCACCTACAATGAATGTAATGTCTGGTCTACTTGTAGTCAAGTAGATTAAACTCCCAATAATGTTCCTATAGTAGGTGGAATCGATCTCAGATCCCTCAAGGTCTTTAGTGATCTTGTCACTTGTGCTGATGGGGGTATTAGCTAGTTTGGATTCTTGCAATCTAAACTTAGAAACTAGGTCTTTTACAAACTTGGTTTGCCTTAAGAAGTTACCATCATTTGTTTGCTTCATTTGAAGACCTAGGAAGAACCTCAGTTCTCCTTCCATACTCATCTCAAATTTTGATTTCATTGTTTTAGCAAACCCATGAAACATCTCCTCACTGGTAGACCCAAAAATGATGTCATCTACATAGATTTGAGCAATTCGTATTTGACCATTTTACTTATTGACAAAGAGTATTTTTTCCACACTTTCTCGATCAAAATGGTGATCAAGAAGAAACTTTGTGAGTCTTTCATACCAAGCTCTTAAAGCTTGTTTGAGACCATGCAAAGCCTTCTTGAGTTGGTATATGTAATTAGGCAAATGAGGGTTCAAAAATCCCTTAGATTGCTCAACATATACTTTCTATTGGAGAATTCTATTTAGGAATGTGCTCTTGACATCCATTTGATATAGCTTGAATTTCAAATAACATGCCCTAGACAAGAGGATCTTAATGGACCCTAGCCTTGTAATAAGGGCAAATGTCTCCTCAAAATCAATGCCTTCAATCTAGGCATACCCCTTTACAACTAGCCTGACCTTATTCCTAATCACTATACCATATTCATCATGTTTGTTCTTGAAGATCTATTTGGTACCAATGACATTTTTGTCAGTAGGCTTTTTTGTGAGAAACCATACATCATTCATTTGAAATTGATTTAGTTCCTCTTGCATGGCTAGGATCCAATCTGGATCATTTAAAGCCTCTTTAACTCGCTTAGGCTCTATCTTGGAGATGAAATAAAAGTGACTAAATATGTTTTCTATTTGTCTCATTGTCTTCACTCCAATATTGGGATCACCAATGATGTCTCATTGTGATAATCCTTTGGTGAGCCTTTTATTCTTGGGTTGAAGTTGAATTTCTTCTTCTCCCTCGGAGCTTAATGAAGAAGAGTGCTCTCCTTAATCTCCTTGGGATTTCTTGATTTTCATTTGAGATGAACCCTCATTCTCTTAGTCAGACAACACTACTGAAAATTTTCTTTACTCAAATGTTACCTCAAAGTCATCTAAC
>JAOXJP010227930.1:0-11213 GCA_025762735.1 Platanus orientalis | reverse complement strand
ATGCATCCCTGAGTCTCCCTCCTCCATAAAACTCATCACAGGTCAGACACTACTCGAGAACGGCAATAGCCAATCTCTCAATCTATGATAAACTTAACTAAGAAATGACCCTTGTTAGAACTCTCAGAAACTCATCCAATCTCTGAATTCAAAAAGGTTAGTCGCCATATCTCGGCCTCAACTTTAGCATCAAATCTCTAGGTCTGAGAAGAGAGTTTCGAAGTCTCGAACCTTTGTGAAATCTCAAATCTTCCCCAAAAGGTCAAAAGGTTGTTTTCCCACTTTTTGCTCTTTTCGAGCCAGAATACTCTATAGGCCTCCAAATCAGGATCAGTCGGTATCCATTTCTTTAGAATCACGAGGCCTCCAAATTAGGTCTAAGAATTAGGTGCTCAAACGACTCCCGGGAGAGCATCGGAAATCAGAAATTCAGATGGTCAGTGGCCACACCACTGTAAATTTAAAGCCTCAAAACTATCAGAACTACACTAATTTGTAGAAAATGTAGGGTCAAAACAGTCATTTATGCCCAAACCCAAAAAAAATGCATTTTGTCTGTATTGGGCATGAGAAATGCCCTTAAAAGTTGTCCCGAGCTCAAAATATAGCAAGGTTAGGGCTATTTTCTTAGAATCTTCCCTATCCTCAATAAAGCATTTCACGAACCCCTGATTCAGGGAATGATTTGCCATTTAATTTTATTCAGCTTTAGGCAGATATAAAAACCTGATTGAGTTAAGAGACTGCTTCGAAAAGCTCCTCGTAGCTGCCTGAGAATTCAACAGCCAATCTGTTAACTTCTATAGCTCTAAGACTCCTTAAAATTTGAATCCCCCATATATGACCTAAAGAGGCATTTTACAAAAAAACCAGTAGCATCCCCTGTACAATTTTGTAAAACCGCTCAAAAAATCATTTTTGACCTAATTTCCTGCTCGGGTACCATAATCTCATGCAGTCAGAGGCTGTGGATCACCCGGACCTAGGAGCATCTATCCTTGGGCCACCCTCTGATTGATTTTATCATCTTGCCCTTCCAATTTACATCTTAGAGCTTTTTTAGCTTAAAAACCATGATTTGACCCCCTTACCCTTTTTGTAATTTGGTTTTGACTAGACAAGGATGACCGGTGCATCTGAGACTTCTAAAAATGACACTGAGTGGGTCGACTTCTGAACTCAGGAGCTCACACAGAGTGACAACAGTGATAGGATTTGAAAAAATATCAGAAATTGAGATATTTTGAAAAGATTAGCTAAAGTAAAATATTTTGCATTTAATGCACTCTTACCTGTAGCTAATCATTCATGTCCCTTAGATTAAAATCTTAAAATTATCTCTCTCACTCACAACCCTTAGATCCCCCCCTTGAATTTCAAATCCCTAGTAAGCCCCTTAGAACCTCCCACTTGGCATCTCCCATTACCCCCTTAAGAAATGCAATAAATGGAGTTGCCTTAAAAGGCATCTCCCATGCTTCCCTTTCACCTCACCAATCCATGTCAAACAAATACAAACAAATCCCCACCCTCCACTTCATGTTAGCCAAGCTCATCCCCTAGCCTTCCACTTACGTATACTTAGATCTAATCCTAGCCCTACACCACATTTAGGAGAAGGATCATCCTAACCCTCTATCTTATCATCCTTATCCTCAATCCAACCCTCCATTCAACCAAATTGGGGCTATAATTTCGTGGTGAACAGGGTTGGCAACTACAAACCCCAAATCAAAGAAGGAAAAAAGGAAGAAGAAAAGGAAACGTGTAGCTCACCCCCAACCCTTGGCAAGGTAAGCCTAACCCTAGCCAAATTCATGTTCTATCCCTCAATTATAATCATTTAGCAACTGTTATACTATTCAATTCATGCTAGAGCATTGCTCCAATTCGGGTACAAGGGAGAGACTCAACAACCTCTACTTCACCTTATTTTCAACCAGTTTTAGTGTTGATTTTTTTTGTAAATTTTGTAGAGGGTTTCTTGAGCCCAATTTTTACTATGTTATACTGGACACATATAAGTTGTTCTGTATTTAATTTCATGATTTATACAACTGTGGAAGGCCTCGGGATGGCCCCCCAAACAGACCCTAAAAAATAGGTCTTTTGAAACCTAGTTTTGGGGAATATTTTTTAATTTTATTATGAATTTTCTATGCATGATCTTAAGCCAAATTTTTTATATGTTGTTCATATATGTATTTCCTACTAGCATACCAAATTTTAGAATTTTTTGACACCCCTAAGGGGTCCAAATGGCTGAAGAAGGGCTGCTAGATTTTGCTCTCAGGCCTTACGCCTAATTTCTAATTGAATTAGAAAATAGGCATTGAAAAAACAGGCATATGGCAATATGGCGTCAAACCAAGTATAGGCTTATTATATATGGTTGGAAATATCTCTCTCTCAACTTTCCAAATTGACCAACCACACCCAAATCTGAATTTTCTGGAGAGATATGCCCTATAGAACACAGACTGGTCATCCCAACGCCTGATTTCTATTCTGTTAGAAAACAGGCATTAGCGGGAAAACTAGAATATTAGTAATCAAATATTGACAAAGTATAGGCTTATTATATATTGCTGGAAAGATCTCTCTCTCAGATTTCCAAATTGACCAAACACATCCATATCGGAATTTTTTGGAAAGAGATATGCTCTCTCGAACATAGAGGTCATCCCAACACCTGATTTCTATTCTGTTAGAAAGCAGGCGTTGGCAGGAAAACTGGCGTTTGGGCAATCAAGCGTTGAGCAAGTATGGGCTTATTATATATTTCTGGAAATATCTCTCTCTCAGCTTTCTAAATTGACCAACCACATCCTAGTCTAAATTTTATGGAGAGCGATATGCCCTCTGGAACACAGACTGTCCAACCCAATGCCTATTTTCTGACAACAGGCATTGGAAAATAGGCGTCAGATTGGAAATCTGGCGTTAGACCAAAGATAGGCTTATTATATATGGTTGGAAAGATCTCTCTCTCAGCTTTCCAAATTGACTAACCACGCTCAATTCTGAACTTTATGCAAAGAGATATGCCTCTCAGAGTACAGAGTGTCCAAACCTAACACATGATTTTTAATCAATTAAGACTCAGGTGTTGACAAGGAATATAGACCTTAGAGAAATTCAGGTGTTGGGATCTGGGACCCACCCCAGTGAACCTTGACCTTCTCTAAAGCCTATACATAGGCAACTAACATCTCGAGATTCATCCACGTGCTTAGGCATCTCTATGGCCACTATTTACAAGCGTTAGGATGAGTTTCAAGTGTTAGACCTATGAAAGCCAAATGAAACCCAGCCTCAAAACCAATCCATTCCATAGACATACTTTAGGATACCTTCATTTCAAATACCTCTTTTATCTTTCCCAATTATCATAGTACGGTTGACTATACGCTTGCGGTTTTCAAGTGTATCGAATACCCGAACTTTACCTGGGAGACAACACTTGAGTAGTGTCTGCTACGTCAGCTCGACCAAGTCAAGTCAATCTACCTTTCACTACATTTCAACCCGTCCTGACCTTTTACGGTCTTTACCTTAACTTAGGGTCATGTCGCAATGGTTCACGACTCAAAGACCCTGAGACTTAGCCATAGCCCAATTAGGTTCTCTAAACCATGCTTCTTGGTACAACATAGTCTTCACCCCTTTTAGCTAACTCGTCTACATTTTGCAACGGCATGGAGTACTCTATAAGTATACAAATAAGCTAAAATGAATCTACCCTACATCACTCTCACAATCAAATGTACTTGACTACCGAGATTGGCACACACAACAAACCCCTAGAACTACATACACTTTGATCCCGACAAAACCCTAGGAACACATGACCCATAAAATCGGGTATGTAGGCAGCTCAAGACTATGTCTCAGGTCCAACTGTAATGATCACACCACGAGGGTGGTCCAAGACCAATAACTATACATTTAACAAGCATAGACTTTAGCATAATTTAAAATATATATGAATAAGAGAAGTTGCCCTAAAAAGGAGGGTATTTAGGGTGCTTAACACCTTCCCCAAATGCAACTAAACAACTCACCCTTTTATCTCAGGAATATAGACCAGTATTAGGAGTTAAACCCTTAGACCTTCGGGTCTAGACTTCTCATCTTCACTCGAAGAGGAGAACCGATGTCCAACTCCATCGGTTAACCCCGAGTTGATGGTGACTCCAAGTAAAGCCTAACCCTCCTGTAAAAGGGCTAGCGACCTTTCCGGCATCACGCGCCAAAGAGTGGACCCGAAAACCATGGGAGGGCTAGGGAATCCGAACCCCTCCCAAACGCCGATGTCTATAGATACCAATTGTTGTGCAAAAGCCTAGTTTTGGATTGTACACAACAATAAATAGAATAATAAATTAATGCAAATAGCACACATACACAAAGCACAAGACAATTTAATGTGGTTCAACTTAAAGCCTACATCCATGAACAAAGACAATCAAGAGAACTTTCACTATGTAAAACCAGGAGATTACAATAGAGCACCCATTGCCTACTCTCTTCCAAACCCCCTTTTTAGGTTATAAGAGAAGAAACTCTTAATAACTTATACGTTAAAACAAGGTTTTTATACCCAAAATACCAAAAATAGTACTTGCCAAAACCCTTTTCCAAAAATGTATTGGTTTCCATGTGAGAGTCCAATACCGACACGGCTCTCACTAAGCACCGTTGAATTCATGCCATAACTGAACAGTTCTTTTTCTCAGTTTCAATCTGATTTGCGTGCCATCTCACTGCTTACTTTTCTCCTAGCTGAGGTTTCCTCACAAGAAATAAGGTTGCATAGTTTATGGTCTGAGGATAAAGGGGTACCGAGGCATTGATTTATACTAATAATGACCCGAGTTTTGCTCATATATAGTGTAAAGGCCAACTCCCCATGAAGAATTTTAGTTGCTACCCTGTTCTCTTATTAGTGAACAATGCATATTTTTGGTGGACAATGGAAGGAATGTCACACCCCGGATCCGAATGTTGACATGTGACAGATAAGGAGTACCTTAAGCCAATGCTCGCCTCTAAAATTGAGGGAACCATGTCTCCATGGGTTATCTTACTAAAATTTCGGCAACACCTCTTCGTAATTGGGACCCATGGAGACAAATGTCCCATCACAAGAGACTATATCACCTGATATACAACAGTTTATAGCAATATCCATCCATATAAATAGTTACATATGAACCATCTAATTATGCATATGACAATCATTTTCATTCATAAGAGAAAATACACACATGCCACCAAAATACATCATTGGTTACCAACATAAGTCTTAACCCAGTAACCATACAAAATGGGCTATACAAAATACAAGATGACTCATAAAGATACCTAAAAGGAAGAGTATATAGAGTCACTCTAGACTGGGACTGTACATCCCTATATGCACTATACACCAAATGAAACTACCAAATACCTCTGAACTGGCGAGTATCACTATGACTGGGGATCTGTCGGCCTGAAGCGCCAGGAATGTCTCTACCTAAAAAAAATGGTTTAATCGTGGGTTAGCTACACTAGTTCATAAGGGATCCTCATATCCCACAATTTATAGTACACATGCACCGAGTAATGCAACATGACAAGCATACAGCTCAACAATACTAATAACATAGCAATGATAGAATGTTAAGCAAGCTAAACAGTGATATATAAACATAATCATCAAGTCTTAAGCATAAACAAATGTTAACTCATCACAAAGAGTTCATTCTACTAGATCATTATAACATGGCAATTAATAAACCTCATTTATATAAAGATGCATAAAGAGCTAATATATGCCCGCAAACCTGGCACTTTTAAGTGTTAAATCTCATCTGACTAATAGACCCATGCTAAGCAACATTAACCACCTAAAAGTAGTGCAAATCAAGTCTCAAGTACTATATAAGTGCATACTACAAACTGGACCCCGCTTAGTGGTGGTCAACCACTAAACAGCTCCGGACATATCCGAGGATCTCATTTGTGCCTAAATACACAAGAAAGGCAATAACTATAAGTTACATCTCGTAAACTCTACTTGGTGATTTCTTCACAAGAAATCACGTGGACAGCTCCAGATAAATCTGGGGGTTCTTTCTACGCCTCCTTACGCAGGGATAGGCTAACTCTGATGCATCCACCAGGCCGCCCCAGCCCCAAGCCTCACCATGGAGCATCATGCAAAAGTATAATTAATTGGATTGCAAAGGTATATTTATTTATGCAATACATGCTCACTTGGGCTATCTTTAAAGGGTTAATAAACCCCAATAAATATATCAACAAAGGAAACAATCTCATTCTATATAATTTAAAGTTTCATAATACCGAGCTATCAAAACCCCATTCTCATGGACTACTATATGAAATTCTTTAAAAAAAAATGCTATGATATTAAAATAAATAGAAAAATCAAGAGTCACTTCTTTTTATCTATTCCACACATATTTTTTTACATTTAAAAACCAATAACAAGCAATTATTGTAGAAATTAATATGCAAGTAATCTATAAAGACAAGAATAACAGATTATGTATTTTATTAAATTCTAAAATCAATAATTTCATGTAGAAATAGGCTTAAAAACCTCAACCTTACAACATGAACATGCATGGTACAAACAAGAACAAAAAGGCATTTAGTTTGGACTGAACGTAACCTACTCCTACGAAAAAAACATATAATAAAACCCCTCTACAAAGTGAACCCTGAGTTAATGCAAAAGATAATAATCAGCTCAAGCACTTTAGCGTACTGCATGAATAAATTTGCATTTCAAACGATATATAACCATGTAGGGACCCCCACTCCCGGCGAGCGTCGAGCGCCGCTTCGGTTCGATTGTTGAAAACTGCTATGGGCTTAGCACGTAAAGAATAGTGTCTTGGTTGGTCTGTGAATAGAACACGCTTCCACTAGCCGAATTGAAGAAAATTTTGGCCATACAAGACCTTCATTGAAACTACTGATATTCGTTTGGAATGGAGTTCGGATTCAATCCAGCGTGGGATGGATGGAGAAAACATCCATTGCCAATGGAAATGTGACACACAAGGAGGGTGTCAGGATCTACTTGGCATGGGTATTTTTTGAAAATAAACATGAGTACTTTATCCCATGTAGGATTACTAAAATTCCCTTGTCAGGGGGCACATTAATCGGAGTTAACATGAACCAAATCATCCCCAACGAAACAAAATGGGACGTTGTTGGCAGTTTGGTTAGTTAAAGAGAATGGACTCCCGAATCATTTATTTAAGCATAAACATTTCACAGTCATAATTAATATATACTTCTCCCTTAACAATGCCCAATATAATTCGTTCTTAAAATATTTCATGTCATCAGCAAAATTTAACAGTAGACTTTGAGTGGACTAATCCATGTATTTAAGTATGAACATTCAACAATCATTATATATATATATATATATATATATTGCTCAATTGAATATATAATTCTTATTTAAAACAGTCTCTCCAGAAATGGGAGTAAGGCCACGTACATCTTGCTCTTTTCAGACCCCGTGTTAGCGGGAGCCTCGTGTACTGGGCCGCCCATATAAAACAGGCACTAAATTCAAAAATATCACATGTCAGCCTGTGTTGAGAAGACACGGTACAACATACAAAATCCAAGACATAACATTTGTTTCAAATATATTAATTAAGGCTTCAATTAGGAAACTGACACAACGGAATAGCAAGGAAAAAAACATGTCTCCTTTGTTGGGAAAAAACCCTAAACTTCACCGAGGAAGAGAAACTCGTTCTAAAACTTTTATTAATGAAAAACTGAATTGCCTTGAAGGCCACAATGCTTTTTGAGGGCCTTAAAGAAAGAATTTATGCAAAAAGTGGTGGTGCTCATGGCAAAGCGATGAGTTTTGATCCTCGTGAAATTTCTCTTAAGTTCACCAAATTTCACGCAATTCTGTTCTTGGGGCTCATGATTTTTACTAGAGCTTTTTGCCCTTCTTGTATGTAGCTCACAAAACTGCTTGTGGCATCTGTTCTACATCATAAACAAATGTTTTGCGATGAAAATAGTTTGTAAGTCTCTATGATGAACTGTAAGTTGGCACGTGGTGTGTTAGGGTTAAAAAATCTGCCCCCAAAAACATGTTCAATTGAAAAAAAAATTAGATGTCCAAATGGAGGCACCAAAGGTTTTTTTGTCATCACAAACAATCATTTTTCCTTAAACAAATGTACAATCAGGGCTGCAAATTATCCAAATAAACATTTGTATCTGATCCGTATTCAATCCGTTTAAAGCAAAACCAGACCTACCTATATCCAGCCTAGAAAATATCTATATACATTTTAGTGTATTTGTATGTTGTATTCATACATTATAGTAGTTTTACCTTTAACGATATAATTTTGTTATGCTATAATTTTTTATTTGTTGGATTTTTGTTTATGGATTTGGGCTATCCAGATATTTGTTAAGTAAATAACTAGTAAAGTAAGTTAATTTTTTTCATGCAACTAGATTTTTGAATCCAATCCGATATTTGGTTTCTTTAAATGGATTCAGATTCGGTTATGCTTATGTCATACCTATATCTAGTCCATTTGCAGCCTATGTCATCTCTCCTGATTTTTAGTTATTTATTTATTTCTATTATTATGTTTTGTAAGATTATTAAAGGAAGTGTAAAGGAAACTCTCCAAGAAGAGGGAGAGAGAGAGAGAGAGATTGCCCAAATTGGCCCAAAGGTTTGCCGATATTACCCAATAACGGGCAAAGAGTTCACATCATCCCTTGTCTGATGGACAGGTACCAGTCCGTCTCTGAGGGTATATTAATAAATATACAGGTACTTATTTATTATTAATTTATTACAATACCTTCCTTTGAGCCATGTGTATTGATTAAAACATCCTTTGTCAGACCACATGTCACATGCTGATTGGTAATGGTGTGATACCTATTCATTCATGTTGGATATGATTAAAAATAGGATTTTCATAATATATAATTATTTTTGAATCCCTAACTCATCTTTTCAAGTAAACCCGACTCGCATCGCCAATGCCTAGTGAATACTCAATTACAATATCAGATCTTCAACCGTTTTTTGTGACATTGAGTAGAAGGTGCGCTTGCAGTAATGCTAACTGATATGGGGGTGGTGGAGGTGAATAAGGGGACGATCATCAACCAATCCAATTCAATTGATGATTTTTTTGTTAAATGGGTTTATTTGGCAAATTTGACAAATAATCAGGGGTAAAAAAAAGAACAAAAAAAAATTAATAACTATTATTAACTATCTTCTTTTTTTACAATTTTACCCTTTTAAAAGTACATTTTAGAAAGTTTTAATTTACCACATATGTGACAATTTCGTCGAACCTTTGGTCCATTCCGGCAAATTTCCCAAAAAATCAACATGATTGGATGGAGAGTAAATTTTCTGTTTCCAAATTTGTATGTTTCCTTGCTACTATTTCACAGACATGTGGGTGCTGTTGAATTTGTTCCCTTTTTGGGTACCTATTTTTAAATTGGAACCTTTTTTTCTATTACCGATACACCCCATGTTTCAGCCTGTGCTGTGGTTATACAGGGGAACACACCCCATGATATCAGCCGCAATTTCCTAGTGGTTGATATCCACGTGTTCAATTATAACAGGCTAAAGAAGATCCACCCCTATGACGAGGCGATAATGAATTTTGGCGTCTCTTTCTTCACCGCCGGAACGATATTGTCACGCAGCAGAGAAAACGCCCGTTCTCTCTCTCTCTCTCTCTGTGAAGCGCCCATGGCACTGTACGCACCAACAACCCATTCCAAGATACTCTCTCATGTCTTCTCCACCAAAACCATACCAGAAGGGAAGAGAGGAAGAAGAAACGGCGTGGTGGTGGCGCAAATGGCGTCGCCGTCAAGCGTTTCCGGCAGCCCAGGTGGGAAGGTGGCGTCTTTTGAGGAAGGACAACTGGAACGCCCCAGATGGACAGGGGAAACGCCTCTGTCTCGGCTCGTTGGGGCTCTCATTTCCTTCAAGCCTCTCTACTCAATCCTCAAGCTCGGCGCCCGACAGGTTCTAATCAGGTAAACGATTCCTTCTTAACTGTTGAGAATTTTTGTGGGTTTTATCAGGATATTTTAATTAAGATTTTAATGGTTGAATATGAGGACAGTACGGCTGAAAAAACAAACATTCCATGGCGGGAAATGACTAGAGAGGTTCTGGAATCTCAAGTCTATAAGGAGATGGAGAGCATTCAAGACCCTTCCCTCGTATATCCTGACTGTAATTTTTTTTCCCAGTTTTTTTTTTATTATTATTTTTATTTTTATTGTTATTATGCTTAGAAACAAACGTTATTGGGAAATTTGGGCTGAATCCAAAAGTACAGATGAGAATTGTAAAATGGAATATTTGGGTTTGTGATAGCATCGTTTTGGTTTTGAGCTCCGGTGGGCCTGCCGGAAAAATGGGGAACTGGGTACCCTGGCAGGTCAGTTTATAAGGATTGGATTTGTACAGAAGTTAGTTAAAACCAGACAGATCGACTTGTTTTGTGTTGATACTGAATGCCAGGGTGGTTGAACTGGTCTGATTGGCTGTGTGCCCTGTGCCCAATCCACATCAACTCTATACACTAAACCTACCCTGTATTGAGCTCTCCCCTCAACAGTTGAGGTTTCAACTTTCAAAAGTTCATCCATTTAAGTGCCCATAAAAGAGGGCTTTCTTTTGCTATTTGAGGAGGAAAGGAGATGGTGATGTGGCAAACATGTGGAGCCATTTTCAGGCCGTCCAGCTAACCACCTAAGCTGCCACATGTAAGATTCACAGTTGTTTAAATGCCCTTCCTACAGACACTCATTTGGTAAACATCATGATATTTATGTTGTGACACAGGAGGTCAGGGGTCACCTTGATCATTGCTACTTAGATGCTAGAAGAAAAAAAAATGATATGTTCCAACTTGTGAGTGGTGACAGTCAAGGTGACCCTGAATCTTTGGTATCACCTTATTGAGGTATCACTCTTACTGAAATAAGTAATTATTGGGAAAGCCCATTGTTATGATGGTATCATGATAACCACTAAAACCTAGGTGAGGATGAATCTTGTGAGAACTGTGAAAACGGCATCAGGGTACGGACACATCAGCACTGAAAAGTGATAAGTGCCCCCCAAAAAGTGCAAATCACTTTTTGGT
>JAOXJP010227929.1:0-11214 GCA_025762735.1 Platanus orientalis | reverse complement strand
TAATAAAACAAAAAGAAAACAAGTAAAAAATAAAGACTAAAGGATATGAAATGATGATAAAATATAAGCATATCAATGCTCAAGGGTGATTTAGGGCTGAGTACCTTTACTTGAATATTAACATGTGGCCCAATATATGTGATGTGATGTGATGTGCTATGTTGTGGATGCTCCTCCCTACTTAAAAAGGGACTTTTTCCCTTTAGGGTCTATTTGGTTGCATTCTCACTTGGCGCGAGATGAGAAAACGGTAAGAAAATTCATCTTACCTGCTGATTCGTTGCAATCCCAAATAATGGGATGAGAAAATATGGATTATTTTAATTAAGAATTAAAATACCAAATTAGAAATTGCATAAATTAGATGTGATTTCATTATATGCAAAAATCGAGGAGTAAAAAAAATATCGGGACCTTCTATATTCTGCTCCAAACCCTTTCTCTCACTCCTCTCATCTTCACGGGACCTGCACAATTCTCTCACAGACACCATTGTCAAGAGCAAGCTCTCTCTCTCTCTCTCTCTCTTTCTTTAAACTTTCCCTTCTTGCCCTACTAGAGCCTAGTGAAGAGAAATACGAGACGCTTGCTCTCAATAACCTCTACAGCAAATTCTGAGAGAAATATTCTCTCTCTTTTCTCTCTATTGCGATACTTTCCTTGTTCTAGAAATCAAACAAAGCGCTTTCGTTTATGTGTCAATATGCAGCAAAAGTAGAAGCAACTCAATTCACCTTCGAAGCCTCTGATCGTAATATGTCTTCATCCTCTTTTGTCATTGATTTCTGATTTATTCAGACAACTGGGTTAGTGGGAGAAAGGATGAAGAAGGAAGAGCAAGCTCGTTCTCTGTTTGGGATTTCTCTGTCTAATAAACCCATATGGAAGCAATTTCTCATCTGCTCTTCTGGGTTCTTCTTTTGTTACCTTGTTAATTGCATTTGCGAGGTCTATTCAACATCCACCACTTTTAGTAACCACTTTGTTTGAATCAAGGTAGTTAAAGGATTTACTCTTTTGCTTGTATCCGCCCCTAATTTTAACCGTTTTCTCACTAAAACCCTTTTCCATCAGATTTTCTTAGTACAACCAATCAGTAATATTATTTATGAGAAAATGATTTCTTTTCTTTTCTTTTATTTTATTTTATTTTCTCATCCCATCCTAGTAAGACTACAACCAATCTCAACCTTAGGGTAAGTAATCTCCAACACTCCAAGTTAATTTTTGAGAGAGCTAAGAGGCATACTATTTTGAGAGCCCCCTTCATTGTGCAAACCTCCATTGCCTACATATTATTGAGCTTTAATAGCTAGCATTCTACACTTTTCTCTCTTATTTCCTCTCTCTTATTGAGCATCACTTCTACTATTAAGCAGAGGTTGTGGTGAGCACTTTCCCAAGAGGAAATCACCTATTGGCTGAGCTCAAGGAGTATTAGAGGCAAGTACTTAGAGCTTGTGAGTAGTTAAGGCATACTAGCTCAAAATGGAGCATCCCACATTTGAGTAACTAGAAACATCAACTATATTGTGGTAATATTTTCTTGACTTTATATTCATATTCAATATTGTTATTGCTTTGCTTATGCTAGAGATACCAGAAGCTTGACTACCTTCACTGGAGACACTGCAAGTAGTGCACACTCGTTGGAGATACCGAGTGCCTGTTGTTTAGATTGTCATTGATCAAGTAGTAAGGTTTGTATATTAACCTAGTTTGTAATAGTGCTTAAATGAAATATACCTAAGCTTGGTAGTGAGTTTGGAAGAGTGGATGTAGGCTCGAGTGCCGAACCACTAGAAATCTTATGTTGCGATTTGTGGTTGTGTGATTGCTTGATATTGTTCTTGAGTAGCTACATTGAAGCACACACCCACTTAATTGAGCTAAGTGTGACAATAATTAATAACATCCATAAGACAATTTTAAAAAGGGGTTAAACAAATTTGAGAAATCCTATTCTCCCCCATCTAGAATTACTTTTGTGACATTTCAATAGGTCTCGATCCTCTGTTTGAGTAAAACTCAACTTAACAAAGGGTCATGTCTAATTTTTGGACTATAATGGGTAATGGATAGTGCTTGCGCACAAATTAATAAAGGAAATAGAACTGATAAACACTCTAGCTAGAGTAGAAGAAAGGAATGAGAAACATTGCAAATGGAATCCTCTAAGGCCAAACTATGCAAAGTTGAATTTTGATGGCACACTCTCAACAAGTCAACAGAGAGCGAGACTGGGGATAATGATCAAAGATACAAAAACAGAATTGATATTTGCTAGATCAAAGATGAGAAATATAACATCACCACTATTGGTGGAGTGTAAATCTATTTTTTTAGGACTTCGTACTACGGCAACTTTAGGGATCAAGATTCTTGAAGTAGAGGGAGATACAAAGAACAGAATCACAACAATGTGGGAAAGCTTGGAGGAATGTCCAACTGAAATAAAACTCTGCATTCAAGATTGCAAACTTCTGCTTAATCAGTTTCAAAACGTTAATCTAGTTTATGCAAGTAGGAACAAAACTAAGGCAACTCATATTTTAGCCAAAAAGGGAATTACTAATCCATCTACTAAATGGTTGGATAACCCTCCATTATGGTTATCCACAGCTGTAGGGGAAGACAAACCTTTTTAATTTTAATGAATATTATCTTTTACCAAAAAAAAGAACAATATAGACAAGTACCTAGTGTGTAAAGAATGGAAACCGAAAATAGCCTGTTGTTTGAATACAAATGGCGAGAGGTTCAAAACAGCCTATTAAAAGATTCTTGGTGGTTAAATAAAAAAGGTATGAGCTTATTTTGGAAGAAGATGGATTAGTGCTAATCGAAAGGGGCAAAGGTCGACCAAAGAGAATATCATGTCCGATAAATCTCATTTCCAAGTTTAGGAACTTTGTATTGAAAGCTTGCGAAGGAGATATCTTAGCTGAGTTTAAGGAGGATTTGTTATTCACGTGAGGTTCTTTTTTTTTTTTTTTTTGCCTAACGATCAAATGACTGGTGTAGTTTCATTAGGATTTGTGAATGGCTTAAAAATGAGAGGAATTGTTTTATTCTTGTTCCAGCTGGAGAGGAATGCTTTGGATGGTGGGGTTTGGTCGAGATTCTGCATCAAATGGATTCTATAAAATCCCCTACTGATTTTTTGGATGTTACAAAGGTTGAGGGGAGACTTTAAATCCTCACTGGGGTCATCCTTATAACCCTAAAAGTTGGATGAACATCTTGAATTGTGATGTTTAAGGGGCTTGGTGTCTTGGTGTGTAGTGGGTTCAGTTATAACTCATAAATTTCAGAGCCTAGGTGAGGAAGCTTTTATGATGCGTCCCACTGGTCTCCCAGGTAATAGAGCCTTTTTCACAGTCAAGAATATAGAAGAAATGAACAAGATCATTCAAGTGGGACACTTCTTTGTGGGTAATGGTGTTTTTACATTCTAAAAATGGTCCATCTCTACAACAAGAATCTAACTGGCTTCTGTTAAGGTCAAAGATGGATTAAAGTGTGGGGACTGCCTTTATTAGAGTGGAATCAACCAAGTTTCATAGAAATTGGTCACAAGTGTGGAGGGTTGGTGAATGTAAATGACCATTGCATAAATAAGGATATCATGTCCATTGTCCACATGAAGGTAGGGGATCGATCACTTTTGGACATCCCTTAAATGATCAAATGGACAATGAGAAATGAGTCTTTCGTTCTAGTAATTGAAGTTGAATCAACCATGTTGACCATGGTGGATTTAGGAGAAAGGCTTGAGGAGGACGTTCGGTCAGGCGAAAGGGATGAACTCCTACGAGTTCTCAAATTAGAGCTGATGTCGGGTCGAAATCATAAAGAGAAGATGAATATCATGTCATTCACTAGACCATCCGATACTGGTCGCATTTTGGATGCAGTTGTCTTGGGAAACTCTAATTGTGATGGTTTGACTCGCTAAAAATTAAATTTAAACAATTTTGAAATAAATAACTCTTTATGTGGCATTAAGGGGCTTTTGTCTAATGGACCTAAGGCGATGTGGGCTTGGTGACTAAAATATCAAGGGCCTTGTTATGGGCCTATTCAAGATGGGTTGGGAGTAGACTCTAGTCAGTTCAATCACCAGGAAGATATTCCCAAACATTGTCAATCAATTGAGAGCTTTGGCGATAAAAACCCCACTCCTATTAAGGACAATGGAAGGCTGTTCCGAGGGTTGATAGATGAGGTTTTTAAGAAGGCTTGGCTCCCGAATACTAAGAATTCTAAAGGAAAATTTTTCTCCAATTAGGAAACCAAAATAGTGGAGCTAAATGGATCAGATAATACACCCAATTAGGTCAGTTATGTTGATACTCTGATTTTGTGGTAAATTTAGAGGGGCTTTTTGCTACCCTTGACTATTCTTCTCGAATCCCTTCTATATTGGGGCCATCGTCGATATATAAAAACCCTTAGAGTAGTGACACATTATCTGAAAGTTGCTTTTCTAATCCCATGGTGATTATGGATTCTTAGTGGAGCCCTATTACCAATCAGGCTGTCATGGAATCTAAGGGAGAGGAATGTTTGTCAAAGGATTTTAAGGCAGAGGAAGAGGTCTTTCCATCTACTAAAGCTTACCCTGAAATTTTCACTCCCCCTCATCATAACAGGCTTGTTGACTACTCTAAATCAAGGGAGCAGGATGATAGTGATAAGTTAGACGATTAAGAGGGCACTTGCCAAATGGTTTGCCAAACTGACATGGGGCTATCGGTTGAGGTAAGTCATGACCGAGAGGAAGTTTATTCCCTGGTAGTTAATCTGGAGTCTTAGTCTTCTCCTCGTAAGTGGGTGCAAGATACCTAAGGTATTGTTCTAAAATTTTAAACTATTGTTCTTGCTAATGAATTTTTTTCTTGTATTCCTACTTCCCCTTGTTGTTTTAATATTTTTGGTCAATATTCTCCTATGTCTACTAACGTTCCTATCCAGGCATGTAAATAAATTGTGGATTTCTATTAATTACTTGAAAATGGTGGTTATAAGGAAACAAATGAGGGGGAAAATGAGGTACAAGGAGATAGTAACCGTAAAGATTATTCAACATGGAGGCTTATGGCTATTAAAAGGGTCGATGTTATTATTCAGAAGATGGGGCTAAAAATCTATGATATGGCTGGAAATGAGGTTCTAATGCTTGGTTATCTAGAAGATTCTAGGACAAGTCAAAGTAGTAGGAAAGATGATAAGGAAAAAAGGAAACTCTGTAAACTAGAGTTAGAAATAAAGGATGGTGTTGATGTGATGAGGTTGGAAAGATCTCGAAGAACAAGGAGTATGAAAAAGGGTGAGAATTGAAGTTTATCTCTTAGAATGTTAAAGCGTTGGGAGGTTTAAATAAAAGAAGATTAGTTAAGGAATGCCTTCATAAGTTCAAGTCATACTTAGTAATTCTGCAAGAGACTAAAAAAGAGAAGATTGTGCCTCAGCTTATTAGAAGTACGTTGGGTGGGGATTTGTCTAATTGGCTTCACATTCTTGTAATTGGTGTGGCAGGTGGGTTGTCAATGGCTTGGAACCCTATGGTTTTGTAGAAGGTAGATAAACTGATTGGGGAATTTTCTATTTTAATGAGATTAGTGGAGATCACCTCTGGCTTTGAATAGATGTTCATAGGGGTGTATGGGCCTTGCTTCCTTCATGCTCATCATTTATTTTAGGAAGAATTATCTGATGTTAAGGGCTACTAGCTGAGGCTTTGGATTATCGGAGGTGATTTTAAAGTTATCAAGTTCTCTAGTGAAAAGAATAAAGGTCTTGGTTGACGAGAAGTATGTGTGATTTTATGGCATTTATGAATGATTGTGTTCTTAGCAATTGCCGCTTACTCAATGCTTAATATACTTGGACGAATGGTTAAGAGCTTCCAACAATGTGTAGATTAGATAGATTTTTGATTTCTCTTGATTGGGAAGATCTATATCCTCGATTTTCTCAAGAATTCCTTGTAAAGCTTACTTCTAATCATTGGCCAATCATGCTCAACACTTCAATGTTGAATTATGGTCAAAGCCCATTCATATTTGAAAATATGCTGATTCTTCATCCCTCTTTTCTTAAGAACATAAAAGTTTGGTGGGAGGAATGTGAGTTTGGGAGTTAGGAGGGATTATGGTTTCTTAAGAAGCTTCAATTTATTAAAAAGAATCTTTCAGAATGGAATAGAAATACCTTTGGTAAGCTAAATGAGAAAAAAGCTATTTTATGGATGGAGATCCAAGACTTGGACAAAAATTGGATGAGGATTGGTATCTTTCTTCCGAGCTTGTTGAAAAAAGAAAGGATCTTTTTGCTAATATGGAGGTCATTCTGCGGTGTGAAGAGATTCATTGGAGTCAAAAGGTGAAATGCAAATTGATTAAGGAAGGAGATAGGAACTCCAAGTTTTTCTATAGAGTGGCGAATGAGAACAAAATGAAGAGTATTATTTCCAAGATGTGCATTGAAGAGAACATGGTGGAAGACATGGAAAAGATTAAAGAGGGAACAATTCAATTCTATTCTAATCTATATACCAAGGATAGGGGGATCATCCCATTATTTAAAATTTATTTGAAGTTAGGATAGACAGGTTGGATGCAAAGACTTAATAAAGTGAATTTTCTGAGGAAGAGGTTAAGACGACTATTTTTTTCCATAGCAAAAGATAAATCGCTGGGCCCAATGGGTTCCCTATATTCTCTTATCAAGTTTGTTGGGAGATTGTGAAAAGTGATCTTTTGAAAGTATTTGAAGAGTTTTTTAAAAAATAAGAATTATAAATTTCGGGGTCAATGCTACTTTTTTGGTGCTTATTCCAAAAAAATGTACCATAAGGTTGTCGGATTTTAGACCTATAAGTCTTTTCAGGAGTCTCTGTAAAATAATTGCTAAGGTTCTTTTTTTTTTTTGAGATTAAGGAAAGTAATTTCTCCTTCCTAGTTTGCCTTTGTGAAGGAAAAATAGATTATGGATGGTATTCTTATTGCAAATGAATGTGTTGATAGATAAAAGAAAAAAAAAAAAAGGATGGTTTGGTACGTAAAATTGACTTAGAGAAAGCTTATGATAGGGTAGATTGAGATTTCTTGAGTTAGGTGTTAAAAGAAGAAAGCTTTGATGCAGAATGGATTAGATGGATTATGGGCTATTTGGATCATCCCCACATTTCTATTTTTCTTAATGGGGTTTATAAAGGGTTTTTTGGGTCTACTCATGACTTAAGTTAAGGGAATCCTTTGTCCCCTTTTCTTTTCTCCATTGTGGTTGATTCTTTTAATGCCTTGATGGTTAAAGCTTCCTTGGCATCCTTAATTGGGGATTTTGTGTTTGAAGGGATGATTTTTGCATCTCATTTGCAATACACGGATGATACTATGTACTTTCTCAAAAAAATAGAGGAACAGGTGGTGAACTTGAAGCATATTCTTAAGATTTTTTAGACTATTTTAGGCTTTCGATTTAATTTTAGCAAATCTAGCTTGGCGGGCATTGGAGTGAATAAGGAAGACCTTGATCGCTATACTTTAACTTGTGTGACCTTTCATGTATCTAGGTCTTCCATTGGGAAGAAATCCAAAGTTCATTTCATTTTGGGATCCTGTGGTGGAATGGGTTCAAAAGAAGTTAGCTTGTTGCAAAAAATCTTACATATCACTGGGGGGTTAGATAACTTTAATTAAAGTTGCTTTGTCTAATATGCCAGTTTACTACATGTCTTTATTCATGATGACATCTAAGGTGGTGCACGAATTAGAGAAATATCAAAGAAATTTTTTGTAGGATAGAGGAATGGGTAAAAAGGATCATTTGGTCAAATGAGAGGACGTTTGTAGTCATAATAAGTTTGGGGGATTGGGTATTGGCAAATTAAATGAGAGGAATATTGTTTTGTTGGGTAAGTGGCTATGGCATTTCCCTAGTGAAAAAGGAAGTTTATAGCTATCCACTATTTCTAGCAAGTATGGATATCATCCTAATGGGTGGGATGTTAATCCCTCATTGTCGTGGTTCACATCTCATTTGGAAGAACATCTCTGTTTTCCCTTTTTTCTTCATCACTCATTTTTATGTAGGTAATAGAGCTTCTATTAGGTTTTGGTTGGACCTTTGGTGGGGGGATCGATGTTGCTCTGTGGTTTTTATGAGATTATTCAACCTTTAGAAAAATAAAAGGGCCTTGATCTCGTAGGTTCTATCTAGTTTTCCTTCATTGATAATATCATTAGGGAAGTAGGATGTTGGATTTTTGTTGATAAGAGATTCCATGGTGTGTTAGTGTCAAACTTTGTTAGAGACTTGGTTACTTCCATTCAATACAGCCCTTATAAGGAGAGTTTTATTCATATAGAGTGGTTGCCTCCTCCATTAGGCTTCTACAAACTCAATTTTGATGGTTCTTCTATGGCTAATCTAGGTTGTAGTGGTTATGGGGGAGTAATCAGAGACCATCTTAGGAAGGTGATCCAAATTTATGCTGGTCCAATTGATTATAGGGATTCTACAAATGCTGAGGTGATGGGACTCATCATGGGTTTATGTGAATTCAAAAAGTTAAGGGTGGATAATATTGGGGTGATCGAGAGAGATTCTAGAGTGGTGATTGGTTGGAGACAAGGTTCTTCCCAGGGAGTTTGGAAGTATGTTAATCTTATTCACAAGATTTGGGAATTAGTTATCTCTTTGAATATTACTTTGGTCCACATTCCGAGATCTCAAACTCCTTAGTTGATAGGATTGCTAAGTGGGTGGTGAGGATTAATGGATTTTTCTCTTCTAGTGTAATGTTGGATTCTTCGGCTCCTAGCTTTTAGCCAAGCAGCTCCTCGCCATGTTTTACGTACTCTATTTGTTTTTCTTTTTTCCTAATAAATTCGTTATTATAAAAAAAAAAAAAAAAAAAAAAAAAGATCCAAAATTTAATGATTACCCGTAAGAGATATATAAAGCCAAAATGAAAATGATCCGACGATGCCAACCATTTTGTTTATAATATCAATTTAGAGGAGGAAAGTAATAACATTCTGTCACCCCTAACAAACTTTTGTCTTGTAAAAGACTTGAACATGAATCAGGGTCACCATTCAATGTAGAACTTCTCATGTGAGTGACACTTTTAAGTTTTAACCTTTCCATTGGTACGAGAAACAATTCATGTCAATTCTAGATGGGTTATGCATTTTAAGTGGAATCCAAATCGACAAAAAGAAGCATGTCCTCACCTGAAGGACCACGTCAAAATCCACGAATTATTACCTCATTCTTCTTAGCTACCAAAAAAAAAAAAAAAAAAAGGGCAAAAGATCAGCTCAAGCAAGATTTCTGCAAGCTTGCTTAAGCATCTTGCTCGAGCTGTCATATAGCATAAAAAGGAACACAAAATCAGAAGCTAAACTTGGGTTTCATTTCTTTCTCTTTTTTGTTCTACGTGGCAGCTCAAGCAAGATTGCTTGCGGATGCTTGTGGAAACCTTGCTTGAGCTGATCTTTTTCCCAAAAAAAAGAAAAAAGGGTTTCCTTTCTCTCAAGATGTTGGTGAGAAAATTTTGGTATAACCAGCCACCCTACCTTCACGGTGAGATTCACGTCGGAGCTGAGATTCATCTAGTACAATCTGTCTTGTCAATGAATTCTCTATCCAAGTAAAGGGCGGCAAAAGAGTTGGTAACGAGGATTTTGTGCTCTTGAGCAGCCCACGTTGAAGGTGAGATTTATCTTGTAGAGCCCTAACAATCTGTCTTATTTGTGAGAGTCGTAACAAAAGTTCGAAGATTTAAATCTCTAAAGTGGAGTACAAATTAGTGGGATATCAAGAATGCCGGACTTTACATCAATTCAACCTTTGGCTTTTTTATTGATGGGATGTAATTCCCTGATAAAAATGTGGTGCCACTATCTTTCTGTCAACAAGACGTGGGTTTCAATCTCAGCTAGGTTTGTGTTAACGTACATTATGCGGCATTTGCAACACCGCACAGGTATGTTTTGCGTCCCGTCTTGTTTTAAGGAAATGTGCCCAGCTAAGAGATTGGACGGCACTACCTTTTGCGCTTTTGGAAGCAGCGTGGAGATTGATTTGAATGGAATTTAATTAAATCGTTACATTTCAAATTCCATCATCGTATTCTTTATCTTTAGATTTTATAGTCCTGGTTGATCACATAGCTAGGTCATTATCCAGTTTCTAGGGGCTTCGTATCACCTGCAACAGAGTAAGTGTGCCAAATTTTTACGGCCTGAAAAAGGAGGGATGGGGCATTGCACTTTTTGGTGGGGGGCATAAAAAATGCATGGGCCCCACCTCCCATGTTTCATTCCATAAAAATTCGCTGCACTTGCTGCACTTACTTCCGTCGCACGTGATTTCATCCCGTTTCTAGGAGGGGTAAACAGGAAACAGACCCAACCTATGGGTCTTTTTTTGTACGAAGTAGCTCCTCTCGTTCACGGTTGATCATAGAGATAAAAATTAACAATTAATTACTTTTGCATAGCGATCTAGGTAAATTCCATTTCTATTTTTTCAAAACATCCTTGCTTTCCATACAGTAGGCGCACACACACACACACACATATACCTCTTATCCCTAACCCATTTCTCATCCCCCATTCCCATTTCTTACAAAAGAATGTTAAAACTCTAGCTAAAACCTCATCTAGCGGGCTCCCCGCTTTTCTGGTTTGAACTTCACCAATCATCTTCTATATGTAGAGTTCACAGGTCCTCCTTATCTTCATTGTTGTTGTCATCGTCTTTTTCTTCCCTTCATGAATCAACAACACATAACTATCTAACGAACGGAAACAACACTATTCATGAATCAATGAATTGTTCTTCAGTACCATTGCTAGCTCTCAATCATTACCAAGGTTGTCAGTGGCACATTGCTCCTTTTTTTTAATCCTCCATTTTTTCATCTGCATTCTGATTTTGATGTCAATGAGTGTAATGGTGTACCAGTCCTAGTTCTCAATTTAGGATACCCTTCAAGCGTTAGAACTCTTGTTTTATTTTGTGATTCTTTTTCTGTTTTCTTTTAGTTTTACAAATTTCGTCTTCTTTCACATGGTCAAATATTTGTCCAAATGCATTCATATTAAGGTATAAAAAAATCAAATTTAATTAGTTATGGTATAATAATTGTTGTAAGACTGAAGTTAGTTTCTTCCACATCTTATTCATCTTCTTCTC
>JAOXJP010227928.1:0-11214 GCA_025762735.1 Platanus orientalis | reverse complement strand
CATGCATCCCCCCCCCCCCGTGGCCCTTGAGCGTCACACAAGGGGGGTGGCGTAGAGGATTTCAGGCCGCGATATAAAGGGTCCTCAAGTACACCAAAAGCTGTGATCATTTTTGGTGTCAACTATGGAGTTTCACTTTAGGTGTGTAACTATATATATATATATATATATATATATATATATATATATATATATATATATATATATATAAATTTAAAAAAAAAAAAAAGCAAGCATTGAGCATGTTTATAGTCTTACATGGGGTGGGTTTGTGTAAGATAACGAGGATCCTCAGCTACACCAAATGGTGTGATCACTTTGCTGTTAACTATGGAGTTCGCTATGTGTGCATAATATCCACACAAAAAAAAAAAGAAACACTACCCAAGTTTTACTAACCCTTATATTTTTCTTGATATAACTCTCTGTCATGAAAAAGGCTGAACAATCTACAATCTACCTAAGTTCACTCTAACACAAGTGAAACAATATAATTGTATTGGTCCGTCTCTTCCCATAGATAAATCTAGGTGAGAGTGTCAATCATTGGAGATGACCATACGTGTGTGATACCCATTGAAGGAGACGACGACAGTGTCCAAGTCTTTGCTAATGGCAACATACGTGTGTAAATGCTAGAGTAGAGGAGACCCGCATTGGAGACTTGGTCATCGGGAATTGTGTACGAGATGACATTGAAGTTTTGGCCATTTGAGACGGTGACTTTGGTTGTCATGGCGTTCGGAGGAACAGATACCGGAAGCCATTGGAGATGTGACCTTTTTTTTTTTTGATAGGTAGACGCTAGTGGTTAATTTATTTGTGGGTGAATACCAGTTGTGAACCAAGGTCATTAGTATGACGCCCACAGACTTTACCAACTTAACCAAACTGGTATCTTCGATGGTGACACTGCTCTTAAAGCAGACGAAATAAGACGACAAAGGTGTCTACGCTCTCAGCAGTCAAAGATATTGAGCATTTGGGCCAGTGGAGGTTGAGACATCACTGTGATAGTCAGTAGAGATGCAAAGCGGATTTCCTACAACGAAAAAACTTACAACAACCCTTTTGTACCAGGCACTAAGCAACACGTGGCAGAAAAGGCAATGCACAACACTTGGTGGAAGTAGCACACTTTTTGGCTGTAAAATATCTGCTTTGGATGGCATCGTAGTTTTTGCCAATGAGAGATGGTGATGGAGACGTAAAGGTGGAGGTGCATCTAGACCCTTGAAACTATAATGGAAAGCAATTTTTTCCTGCTTCTTGTAAGAGTGGCGCACACGGTTTCCTTTTGTCTTATTTCTTTTGTCTTCCCACGATTATCCTTTAAACAAAATAGATTAGAACCTTCCAATTCCAATCGACAAAGACCTATGTCTGTTTCAGTCTTCTCTAATATTTTAAAATGTTTACCGACACAAATTATTTTGATGTAGGTTTGTGTCCGCTCCCCTAGAAACCTCTAATCTCTGCCCTCTGGGGGTGAACACATCAGTACATAAAAGTGATTTACATTTTCTTTTTCTTTTTTCCTTTTTTTTTTAGGGGGTGCATATTGACTAAAATCTAATTGATGAATATTTTCATTTGTTAGTATTCACTATTGTGTACATGTATTTAAATTCAAAATTGATAAAAATCTCAAATCTTAGGATACCTAAATAAAGCAATACAATTTTTCAAGAATTGGTTGTTTGATCATCCATTTCTAATGTGTTGGATATGAGAGGTGTCTTCATCATCCATTCCTAATATGCAAGATATGAGAGGTAGTTTGATCATTCATTCCTAATGTGTAAGATATGAGAGGTGGCATGATCACAATTCTAAATATACAAGATATGAAAGGTAGCTTGATCATCCATTCCTAGTATGGAAGATATCATATTTCTTAATACTCCCCCTTAAGTTGTAAGGTGAATATCTTGAACACCCAACTTGCAAACAAGTTAATCAAAATGAGAAGCACCAATTTTGGTCAAAAAAATATATGGGATTTGGGATGCGCTCACGTTGTAAGAAGATCCTATGGATTGGGTAGAACAACTTAAAATTAGCCTAAAGTAAGAATGACATTAGGAACAGACACATCAGTGCCAAAAAGTGAAAGCATCCCCTAAAAGTGGATATTACTTTTTCGGTGCTGATTTGTTGGCCCCAAATATCATTCTTACATTAGGCTAACTTTAAGTTGTCCTACCAAATTCCGCCTGGTAAGAAGGCGTTAGGCATCCACACACGCACTACAAGTTTTGGTTTCCAATTTAGTTTGAGGGAATTTTGAATCCTCGGCAAGACGCAAACAAGGATAGCATTTCAGGGCAATAACAAGAACAGGAAATGCATCGTGGCGTTTTGATAAATACACCTTGATAAACTTGTACTGATTCAAGCATAGCCAAATGAAAAAGCTCATTTTTCTGTAGCTTTTTGTAGGATGAACAAAAAATCGCAAAAAACACCAACAAAAATGCTATGTTAAAAGACAAAACAATCATATCCATGCTTTTGTCACTAAAAATTAGGTGAGAACGAATCTTGTGAGAACTGTGAAAATGGCGTCATGGTACGGACACATCAGCACCGAAAAGTGATAAGTGCCCCCCAAAAAGTGAAAATCACTTTTTGGAACTGATGCGTCAGCTCCTTTGGTGCCGTTTTCACTGTTCTCACGAGATTCGTTCTCACATAATCCAAGCCTTGTTTTTGTTGATGCTACAAATAGTTACAGCAAAATTTGTTACAGCTGATCATTCTTCCAAAACATATAGATTCGTCGGGATGTATTTATTACAACACCCTTCATATGCTTTTTTCCCTTTTCATGATTGGCTCGATAGTGACAAGGGGCATGGCAAAGGATATGCTTTTAGACTGTCTTTGTTTAGAGCATAGTTTTGATAACCGAATTGGATTGGGTGGTCTGACCCGGTTAAACCTGAACCGGCACCATAAACGGTTCTCCGTGATTTTCAAAAAACCAAATATTACCAACAAAACCGGTTAAAACCGATGAAAACCGATCAGTTTTTTAAGAACCCGGTCTAATAAAACCAGCCGGTTTTTTTTTAGCAAATTATGAAAAAAAAAAAAAACTAAAAATGTGTCTTTTCACATTCCAATCTCACTTTCCATGTATTGCTTTATTTTTTTGGTATTTTTTTATATTTTTTGGTATGTCAAAAATTTGATCATGTAAACCGATAGTCGAACCTGAACCGCTCACCTTATCGGTTTGATGGCCGGTCCGGTTCTCAAAACTATGGTTTAGAGGTAATTGCTCACAATAGGAAAAGAGGGAAAAACCACCATGGAAATAGGTGGCAAAATGAAGTATAGAGAAGTCATAATTTTGTGTGCCAATGCATGTCTGATAGCAAGCGAAAGGCAACAAAGTATGAAAAAGTTACCTTCAATTTTACTTTTTCATATTTTATTTTTATTTGGGAAAAAAGATAGCAAAATAATTTATAAAGGTAGTGGTAAGAGGTGGCTGGTAAAAGGTGGAGAAGGTTCATTTCTCAATATGGTTTTACTTAGTAGTTTTTCCACCTTTTACCACATCACAGACAAGCAAATTTATAGGAAAATGTGAGAAAACCATACATTTCCCCACACCTTTGCATCTAAATAAATAGACACAGCCTTAAATAAAAAGAAAGAAGGCTAGTGATCAAAAGTAGAGTTACAATATAATTTAGAAGAAAAAAAGTGGTACCTTCCTACTTGGGCAACTTTTAGGCTTTCAAGCCACTTGTCTTGTGTTATCTTTAAGGGATTGGGACCCACCGTTTCATGAGTTCTACTGAGGGTTGGCAATGTTTGACATGACCCATGAGCCAAATTAACTGGTAAGAATTGACTGCAAACGTGGTTCAACGTGGTTCAGGTCAAAGTGGGCCAATCTGCTTTGACACAATTAATAGATGAGTTAGGTTCAGTTTTACACATACAAGTCATATACCATTACCTCGACACGACACGAACCTAACCCACCAACCGGCAAGGATTTCCACCCCCTAGTCCCACCATATTAAATACGCCAAAAATCAACTTGAGCCAATTATTACAGCTGCATTTTGTCTTTTTAAAGATCTATAAGTTCCAAAAGCTTTATAAATATAAATCCCTAGATAAGAAAGTAAAATAATAATAATTGAACTTTAGCATAGGCAATTAATTAAGATTTAAGGTAAACATGTTCAATGGTACGTCTCAATCCTCTCAACATGAAATACATGGCGAGTTAGGGGTATCTTAGACCCATCTACTGGTCCACATAAGTTAAGATGCTCAAAAGAAAAAGAAAGCCAAGAGCCTAAGACCATTAATATTTGCAAGCCATGGGGATAATCAAGCTCCAATGAAATGATACGTACTTGTATAATTTTGATTTTATACATAGCCTTTAACCATCGACCATTAATTGGAAGCTATAAATTTCTGAGCAGCTTTGCCCTATTGTCATAGGGCCCGTCCAATTGGTTGGGGACATTAATGACTTGTCATGTGTCTCATATTCAACGGATAGAGACCCCTCCACCCAACATTGGTCCTACCTCAAAGATTGTCTCATTAAAAAATAGCATGAACAAACGATTCTTATTTATCTGACGTGTAGTTTCTTTTGGTGCTTTAATAATTTTTTGTGACTGCCCAATTAAAGTGTAAAAGAAATCATGTGAAACCCAATTAAAGGCTAAAAGGGATGATATCCTCTGCAACGCCGAATATTTGTGCCGTGCTGGAGCCACCATTCAAGGGGTACTATGTGGTGTTAAGTACCGACAAGGTGGGTGGGGCCCATACACTTCTGTCAGTACCTGATGTCACACGACACCCCATGAATGGTGGCTCCAGCCCAGCGTAAAAATTCACGTTACAGAAGATATCAACCCCATTAAGTGGGGGTCTTGAACTTCCTTAACAGGGGCATGTGTCTTTAAAAGAAGAGGACAATCTACCGTGGCAATTTTTTTCAATTAAAAAAAAAACACTTTGTTTTTATAAACTCACACACGCATGGGGAACTCTAGAGTTAACACCAAAAGTGACCCTTTCTCTCATAAAAATCAACTGCTTTACTACATTTTTTTAATAGATGAAAGTACAAAGATTTTCATGCCATTTAGAATCCAGCTAGTCTTTAATACCGTGACAAGCACCTCTCTTACCCTCTTAATACACATTCTAACTCAACTCAACAAAGGTATTTTGAGGTGGGTTACATGAATTTTGTTCCTCCGTTACACTCACAATCATTTATGACTTTCCTCACTGTTTCTACCTAATTGCACATTCTAACTTGTATTATGAAAATTTTTGTTGGAAATGGTTTTAGTTTTGACTTGTCAAGATATTTACCATGTCCATATTTTGAAATCTAATTGGTTGGCCATCTTTGAGCCAAAATAAAAGTAGAACCCACTAATCGTTTAAAGCGGGTTCACATGGGTTCATATTCACCTAAAAGAGAGAATAACGTCATATAATTGATTGCTCAAAACCATTAATGGGTGAATGAAAAATTGTCTCTAAAAATGTCCAGTTGAACACTGATAAAAGGGTGTAAAACTTGAATAGTTTCACATTGGTTAGCCCAAAAATGTTTGGAGGTTTATATATAATAGCTTTAAGCATAAAGTTGGGTCTCAAGGGGTACCGTAGTTTTGTGAAAAGAGGAAAACCTAGCCAACATGAGTCAAGCCCAAACCAACACACACCGAAATAACCCGGGTTGGGTTGAGTTGGGTCAATAAAAAAATAAAATAATAATTCTTTTATTATTTTTATTTCTCCCATAAATGATTAAACTTGTGAGGGTGTGTCTATTTGCAATGGTTTTACCTTTTTACCCTGATGACTGTTCTAAATTATACAATCACAAATGTGAATATTGAACACACAATTTAATCCATTGTTTATTTTGAACAGACATGAAGATGACTACTCATTGCATCATTTTACTTTCATGTCTATTCAAACATCATAAGTTACGTCTCTATTCTTGTTCCAAACAAACATGAATGGTCTATAAATATGTTCATCCATCTTACACTTAGAGAGTTCGAAATTAGAAATCATAGAGTATATTATAGTGATTTTGTATGAGAGAGGGAACAACAGAAATTTGATTTGTTAAGCACACAGATTGCAGTGTTTCTTCTATGTATAATAAATCATTGTATTTTAGGAGGCAAACGTCCAAGAAAATCATAAGCACCAATGTGAAAGGTGAAATCTATTTTAAGGACATAATGTCAAATAATAGTCTTAATCAATTTTGATTCTAATTTTTTCAATTCATTCAATCAAGTAAGTCGTTCTATTCATTTATTTTCAAGTATTTTACTTATATGAAATAAATACTTATTGTTTACGGAATCACATATCTTATCATATATAAATATAGAATAATATTTTTAACCAAAAAAAATCATTATCTTTTGGAAAATATTTGCACATGGGTTGCATAAATCCCTTCACTGCATCATTTTTAGACACTTGAAAAACGTTAAACCTTTTGAAGCTTGAATTTATCAAAATTATCCAGAGAAAAATAGACTTTTGTCGAACCCTCTTCAGGAAAAGAGGCCAGGGACCAAATTAAATCCCTACGTGAGCATTCCACTGTTATGTCCACTGCCTCTCACGCCAGATGTGCGGAATCCATTGGCCCTACAAAAAGAATGTGACATGCCCTACTTTCCAACACTGTGTGATTGAAAGTTGTATGATTTAATATAAGTGGATCTACTAAAAAAAATGTGGCATGTCCTACTTTCCTAAGTTGTATGGTTCAATTTAAGTGGACGTTTTTAATTTATTTGTGAACCTTCTATACCAAAGTTGAGCTAGTCGCTATAATGGGACTTTGCTTTCTCAACATCCTTTAACAGCACTCCAAGCGACCATGTGCCTCTCCTAACATTTGTTTTTCCACCATTTTGTCCCTAACCATATGTATTCTACCAAATTACAAAATAATTCGTCGTCAGCAATGATGTCAATTATATTAGCAGGGCTTCTCGGCAAAGCAATCCAACAACCCATTATCTACCGGAAAACAAAGAGTTTTGGGTGTTTCATGCAGCAGCGGGAGGGTGTCCTGTTCTATTTGTTGTATGTTAGGCCAACGCGGGCCTTTGTTTTTTTGTCTGTGTTTGTACTCATGGTGCTATTTTGGCAGAAATGGAAAGAACATGATTGCTTTGACAGAAGAAGATAGCGTGTAGTTTACTTCGAGCGAAAAACCATCCTCCACGACTCAGAAATTTGGATAAATCTCCACATATCTTATTTGACTCCGTAAACCACATTTTAAAACGTTTTACAATTATGCAAAAAAAAAAAAAAAATTTTGTTGGGATAAATTACAACTAACCCATGTCTTATCTCTTAGAAGGCTTATCCTTGAGAGTTATCCGTATCAGCAACCTACATAAGGATAACCTTGACTTCATAAGAGTAACTAGTACCCATAACCCTTGTGGGGCAATATCACATGTGACGTCTAGTGGGACAAGACACAGTGGGGTGGGATCCATTCACTTTTTGAGAAATCCATGACCCTTGTGGGACAATATCACCTGCGACGCCTCGTGGAAAAAAAATGAATAGATCCCACCCCTCTGTGTCTTGTCCCACGAGGTGTCACACAAGGGAACATCCCCCCTTGTAAAGACACTTGCTACTTCAATAGTTCCCTGCACGTGGGGTTATTGGGATTATTAACACACACCTAACATCCCTTCCTCTAACTTTTGTGTCCTTATCATCCTCAAGGATTACATCCGGGTAACGCAATTTGGTATCATCAAAATCTTCACAAGTCGCTTCGGCTGATAATAGTCCATGCCAATGAATCAAAACTTCTTCTTCGAGATGTTTTTCTTTCTAGGACCAAGACTAACTGGCGGTGTTGGCATGAGAAAGTCATCTTCAGAGTTGGATAAGAGGATGTGAGGGCCGAACAATGTCTTTGACGCCAAATTGCTTATTAAGTAGAGCAACATGGAACATTTTTTTATCTGGAACGGTCCATGAAATCAAGGGGATAATTTCATATTCCTTCAAAGAGAAAGAGAAAACTGTCGATAAGGCTGCAGTCTCAAATAGACCCAACCCCCTACCACAAACTCTCTTTCTACGCGGTACTTAATTATCATAATTCTTCTTCATACGAGCTTGGGATTGATCGCGTAACTCGGTTTCTTTAATTCATGCTCCACGGCTTCCACTTTGGTAGTTCCAGGAACATCTGACAACAAGATAGATGGGATCCGTCCATAAACAATTTCAAAAGGGGTCTTTTTGTGGAAGAATGCCAGTTTGCATTATAACAACACTCAGCCAGTAGACCCCATCGAACTCAATCCTTGGGTTGAGAACTTGTAAAACACTTCAAATGCATCTTAAGACCACTTCAGTTTGTTCATCCTTTTTATGGGTGGTACGATGAACTAAATTTAAAATCAGTTGCATTTAACTTAAATATTTTCTTCTAGAAATCTCTAGTGAAGGTAGGATCACGATCACAAATGGTATACTATGTGATTTAAAAATATTTTCAAAGAAGATTTGAGTCTCACTAACAGCCATATATGAATGTGATAGGGAATAAAATGAGCATATTTTGAAAGTCGAATCTCAAAAAAAAATAATAAATAATAAATAATAAAAAATTGCCGACTTACCACCAGACTAGGGTAATCCCTTAATAAAGTCCACTGACATGTCCAACCACACTTGAGTAGGAATTGACAATGGTTGTAACAAGCCTATAGGAGATGTGTTCGCAACCTTGTGATGTTGGCACATATCACAATTCTTGGTGCATTCTTTGAGTAGTGGCCTCATGTCTTTCCAATATAAAAAAGTAAACCTGATCCGGTGCAACGTTTAATGATAGCCTTCATGAGTACTCGAGTGAATCTCTTTTTTCACAGTGGTCACAACTCACAAGAGAGGAATCTTTTCTTAAATAAATATGATTTTTAGAGAGAGAACCAGTCACACCCAGAATTTAAGGTGTCTTCTTGAGACCGGATCTCGGATTTGAACCACGACATTCAATAGGCATTACTTAGCGTTTCTTTCATTATCCACTTCCATTAATCAATCCGCTTATAATTCTGCATATTATTTTAAACTTTTACTTCTCATCATCCATATTACATCCCAGTAGAATTAAAGAAATCGATCACATGTCATTCATTAAGTATATTACAGAAGAATTTCCATTAAGTAATCCCCATTCAACATAAACTACCATTTCACCTTGTGCAGCGGAAACCTTAACAAGCATGCATGTATATGTAGTAGAAATAAACTAATGTCATTCATTCCATCTACATTTCCCATCATTAACATTACCCATTAAATAAAGGATACAATCTCCAAATTAAACATCATTAAAAGAAACGTAATCACAACCATCCAAAGGTCCAATACCATAAATTGAAATACTCAATCCAAAAGATCTAAAGTATCAATGAAGTACAAACTCCATCAATAGCTATAACAAAATTAGCACATGCACTTGTGTCTTCTTCCATCCATTCTATGCCCCCCTTATGTTCATGTCCATCATGACTTAATCTGGAAAATGGTGTTAATTTGGGTAAACTTGCCAGGTTCAAAAGTAGTTGTATAAAACTTATATAAAATAGAGTCAAACAGATATGACTTTTAAGATGCAAAATATAGCATGTAACTTTGAAACTTATAATGCTGAAATCAATGCATGAGATACATAATAAGTAAGCAATGAAATCAAAAATCCTTCTTTGATATAAAACTTATAGTAATCTTTCTTTAAAATAAAACTTACAATAATCTTTCTTTAACAAAAACTAACACAATTTCCATTTAATTTCTTTATCTTGGATGTTCTTTTTTTCATTAGGTTTTCTGTTCTTATACATTCTTCTTAAGACCTATGTACTTCCCTTTCTTATTATGCCTTAGTGATTTCACTTATTTCTTATAATTGTGCTTTTTTTTTTCTTGTTCAAATATGATTATTTAAACCTTCTTTTAACTTTGCTATCTTACCATTTCATGTGTGATTCTTGTCTTCTTTTCATTTTCACATTTTTTTCGCATAAATTCTTTTCATTTTTCTTTTACATTGTTCATATTCATTTCTTTTCAAAGTTTATGCATTGCCGCATGTCTTATTGTCTTATGCCATCATTTAAGTCATTGTTTAACTCAAATGATAAGATCTTAATCATTGTTTACCCTCAATGACAGGATCTTACGTCATTATTTAAACCCCAATAATAGAATGTTAAGTCATCGTTTAACCCCAAATGGAAAGACCTTAACCAGTTGTTTAACCCTTAATAATAGAATTTTAGTCTTTGTTTAACTCCCAATGACCAGGTCTTAGTCATCGTTTAACCCCAAATGGCAAGATCTTGACGCCCACTTTCATATTTGTGTTTTCATATCATTCATCAATGTTTCATTTTAATTGTCTTTAGTTTTCTTGTCACTCAACTTGATTGCTTAGTTCTTCACATTTTTTACACTTTCTTATTGTTCATAGAATATCATTTTATTTTAACATGTGATTCATTTCTAAGCTCATTTTCCAATCCATTTGATAAATTTAATAAAACATTTACAGCATATAAATCAATATGACTACTTTGATTTAATCAAACCGGAACATAAATACAAGAAGTTTGACCTTCTTAGAATACATAAGGAACTTTGAACATAAATGCATTTTACATTTTTTCCATACAAATATGAAGTCCACTAATCACTTTTAAAGTCTCATAAGAGGATCAATGTAGAAACCAATCTCAATAATCCATTAAAAAAAAGTGTATAAATTCTTGTGCATTTGAAAATTATACATTTACAATGATATAATTCATATTTGGCAATTGAAAACTTATATGCTTCTATTAGGAAAAAACAGAGCACCGTGTACAGAATGTAAGATGTTGAAATTTATTAAATATATTAATTCTAACCTTCCCTACAACCTTAGGGTTTTAGGAGAGACGGTTAATTGCTTTATTTAATATGGTATTAGAGCAGGTTGTAGGCTGCGAGTTCAAATCTCCCCATGGACGAAATTATTCTCCCGGGCACTCGCATCTTGCTCCCCAGCATTCATTGTCTAGGAGTGTTCCTCTTGAGAGGGAGTGTTGAAATATATTAAGTATATTAACTCTAACCTCTCCTACA
>JAOXJP010227926.1:0-39536 GCA_025762735.1 Platanus orientalis | reverse complement strand
TATCTGTAGAGATAGTATTGTATTGTTAATATATTCCGGCTCTATATTCCGGTAACTTTGTCATGTTCTGTTAATCCCTGTTTTATCTCTGCTAATCCCTGTTAATCCCTGTTTAATCCCTGTTGATCCCCCCATCAGGCTAAAACACTCTGTCTTGCCTGAATAGTTTTGTCGCTTAGCACTGTTGATCGTCACGTACCCTCTTTATAGTACTGTTTTTATGTCGGATTAGACCAGTATGCACTGTTCCGATCATGACCAGTATGCTCTGTAGTTGCCGCTCTGTCGGATCTTCTACATCAGAAAACTTGATTGTTTCCCAGAGTATGCTCTGTAGTTGCCACTCTGTCGGATCTTTTACATCAGAAAAGGGAATACAACGGAATATCAGAAAACTAAACCAGATCTAGAAACCTGAGAGTTACTAGTTCAGCCTGGCTGCTGGTCTACTAAAACAACAACAGAGATTCTAGTCCTCTGACAAGGTATCTCCTTTGTGGAGAAGACATCACGACAGAACACCTCGTCTGTTGGAAACTCTTAAAGGTACCGACCTAGAACCTCTATAACCAGATCTGTTCTCTTCTCAGATGAAAGAGGTCTCATAGACCAATGAGTGGTAAAAGAGACATAAGTCATCTCCTGAATAGAGAGGTTTATCATCTCCATTCAACCATCATTCCAAGAAGGTAAATAGTGATCAACAAGGCTTAGCAAAAGATTAGGAAGGCAAGACCCATCTCATTCTATGGAAATTCCAAAACCCTCTACATCGTTCTCTTCTTTTCCCCCTCTAGCAAGGCCTTCTTCTTTCAAAACCACCGCAACATCTAAATTAGACTACCTTTATGAGATTGAATATCTCCCTAAGGACTCCAAAGTTCCCCCTTCTCACTTCCCAGTTATTAATCCTTACACTGTTTACTGCAAACCTCAGTCTTCTCTCAAAAGGAAGATTAAAAGGCTTGTTGGATCTGACCATTCCAACCCCATTAAAGAATACGTCCAAGCTTCAAATTTCTCAGCACATCCCATTTTTGCTTATGAGAAGGAACAATTTTTGCCCATTAATCTTCCTACAGATCTTTTCCCTCAATGGATCCGCGACGGATATTCCCATATCCACATTGGAGCTATCAAATTGGCCCTCACTTTCCATGGCAGAAAGGGACTCCCAGTTGTCTCTAACCTTGCAGTCTTGGATACCAGATTCCGTCTGTATTCCCATGCTACTCTGGGTACCATTTCCTCTACCCTCAATGCAGGAACAGTGTTTGTTACACTAGTTCCCAATTACAATATTTCCTTGCAAGACCCCCATGCCCTCGACTGTCTCAAGGTTTAGGTACAAATTTCTGGAACCCCCCAAATGGCCACTGCCGTCGTAGCTACCCTCCACTACCAGATAGCATACAGAGTCCAAAACCATTCTTTTGATATACCTGTCCCAGATTTTGTCCAGGCTCAAGATGCCTTGTTCCTAAAAATTGATGCTGCCTCTGTCCCGGCATGTACATATGTCCCGAGACAGCTCTCCCCAGAAGACCTTAAAGCTCTTCTCCCAGCAAAATGGACAACACAGTATGAAAATTTCCACGGCTGAAATGAAGCAATCTCAGCAACCGAACCAGTCTACACAAGACAGGCTTATGGATCTGTGGAAACCAGCTTCCAACACCAAGAAGCTGCCATTTCAAATCCTTTCCCTTCGGACATCCTTGCAACAGAAAGAGTGTACAGCTCTAACCATAAACACCAAGACTGTGATTGCACGTGTGTTGATTGCAATGCAGATTCATACCAAGTAGAGTTGGATCTTGAGTTCGAAAGAAAATACTCATCCAAGTCAAAAAAGAAAAAATCTCCCCAGCAAATTCTCCATGATAGATACGAAGCAGGAGATCCTGAAGTTGGTCTCCTAGGAGAGCCATCAGGAAAGTTTGACTTCTATGTCCTCTACCCAAAATCCAAAACAAAAAAGTCTTCTCCTCCCCAGGCTCTTCCCCCGGATAACTGGGGACAACCTCCCCCTTCCCTATCCCCCCCGATCCTTTCTCCATATTACCAAAAAGCCCTCTCATGCCTTCATCAAGCCAGACTAGATGGCCCCATTGCTCCTACACTAGTCACCCTTGATTGCAGCATGTTCTCACCAAGTTCCAGTTCTTACAATGAGCAGTTTCCTTCTTTGGAAGATTTTGAACTTTCTCAGCAGAACACCAGACATACTTGGAAGATCAAAACTCCTGCGGGTAAAAATCCTGATGGTACCCAGAAAAGAGTTTCCCCAGCTGAAGCAGCCCTCAATTGGCAGGCTGAAAATGTGGTCAAACAGAATGTGGTCTTTACAAGAATTCTTGAAAACCAAACCCGGATGGAGAAAACAGTCACCAAGCAACTTACTTCCCTAGAGTTATTGATCCAAGTCCTCAAAGCAAAGATCACCCAGCTGAAAGAAGAACTCTCCCATATTGCTAGAACGGTTAAAGATTGGTACCAAGCCAATGAGCTCATCAAAGCAGAAGTATATATATATATATGATCAATGATGATCGTTGTCCTTAGAATTTCCATGGAAGGAGATTTGGTATATATATATATGTAGGGGCTTCTATACTCCAGACCCTACTATCTTCTTCACCCAATGTATTATGAATCCTCTCCTATCTCCCCAAAAGCATGACTGACGAGGATGTTCTCAATCATTTAGTGACCTTCTGAGTACAGGTCTCCACATCACTTTTCCTTGAAACCAATTCATGTAATCAGTTTCATTTGCATTCATTATTTACAGCTACCCTATAGATATTTTGGAACTCATCTATTAGGTGAAGATTACCATAGAATCTATCTTCCCAAAAAGTTGTCTCCAAGCCCATTTCCCTTTGAAGCTGATCCCTTTCTAAAATAAACTTGTATGCTTCATGATGAAAGTCCAGAAATGATCCTAGAGGGGGGGCCTTGATTAATTCTAAACACCCTTTTTCTTGATTTACTTAATCTTAATATTTATTTGCAACAGAAGTCTTTTGATTAGTAAGTTACTTATCGATAAACCAATCATTGACCACGAGGCTCCATTATACACTATAGTATTATCTATAGCAGAGCAGGAGTAAGAGCAGGGTTGATAAGTTCCTTACGATTATTTGGTTTAGCCTTTTTAATCTTAAGTGTTAATATGCACAATTGTAATGAATGAAATAATTATAAATGAATTGCTTGATAAAGTAAATGCAAGTAATAAAGACAATCAACAAGCACACAACCCAGAGAATTTATAGTGGTTCGGCACAACGGCTTATATCCACTCTTAAAAGCTCACAATCGAGCTATATAATTTTTTTAAGATTGAAACAATACAATTAATGCCAAAATTAAATAAAAGCCTAACTACTTGCAATGCAAACCAATCTACATTCAGTGTCTCTAGCGTGTGTGGTCTACATTTCCAGTGTCTTTGGCGAAAGTGCCAAGTTTACACTATTGATGTCTCCGGCGATAGTGCTGAATTTATTCCTGGTGTCTTTGGCGGGAGTAGTCTACACCTTCGATGAGGTGCTTAGGTCTACATTACCGCTGTTTCCAGCGGTAGTGCTCAAATCTTCCGGTGTCTCTGGCGGGAGTATTCACAAGTATATGAAAGAAATTTAATCAAGCAAAGCTTACCTCTTTGAAGGTTGATATAGCCTTTACCACAGTTTGGGACTGCTCCTTAAGCAAGATATGACTATTGAATTTCACGCGAGTTTCCCTTTGGATAACTCTTAAATCCTGTCTCTGGAAGATTTCCCTTAGCAAGTGTAGAGAGAGGGCTTTGATTGGTCTTTATCCTATCTAGGTATAGGGATTGATGAACACAAAGTTGGAGAATAGAATCTCTCTTAAAAACACCAAAGTTTTGAGTAAGGAAGCATTCAAAGTTGTTCCAGACCAATACTTTTTTCTTTAGCGCTTATCCCTATTTATAATAAACCTAAAATCATAGTGTCCATTGGATAAGAACAATCCCTAACGGTCAAATCATGTTTGCCATTGATTGGTTTTGAATTTTGAAGATTTTATGCCAGTTTGTGCATTTCTAGAACTTTGGATCGATCTTATATCGATCCATGTGCTCAGATCTCAGAAAAACTGACACCCGAGAATCCTTGGTTCGATCTTGGATCGATCCAAATAAGTTGAATCGAATTAGGAGCTTTGGATCGATCCAAAGTCTCTGTAATTCTTCAATAATGCCTATAAAGGCTGTAGAGATTTCGAGATCACCCCTCCAAGGTCTGGGAAGGTCCATAGACCTTTGGCAACCTTTAATAGATCTTTGATTTACTGTGGCCATGTCAATTTACCTAATTTACCTTTTGTGAGCTCAAAGTGAAGTGTGAATCCTTCAGAATGATTTTCTAGTTCTCAATTGTCTTTCTTTGAGTTAGTTCTTCGCACTTGAAGTAGTTCTTCGTGCTTGGGGTAGTTATTTATGAAGCTCGAACCAGACAACCTTCTAGACTCTAACATGACTCCTTACATGTCCTAGTCTATACAATGCTTGTATTTTACAGTTCATGGAATTTACAACTTTTACATTAACACATGATGCCTATCCATAAGCCTTTTACATGAGACACAAAAACCACTTGGCTTTCCCAACTGTTCAAAGCCTTGTATTTGGTATTAATGATCCTCCATAGACTCCTACTCTCTTCATCAGAACACTACAACCACTTGCAAAGAAGAGCATTGTTTGTTGCTATGATGGGTCTATGATCTATGCCACCTTGCTTTTTTCGGTTTGCAAACCGTCTCCCAATTCACTAGTAGCCTGTTTGGCAGCCGCCTATAATGTAATCATTTCATTTGAGTTTCTCAAGGCATTTGTAGCCATGAGGTGATGGTTCACAATGAACTCATTCAAATTTATACTGATTTGTTAACTACAATTCGAAATGAAGTCATCTTAGGTTTTCTTTTATAAAATGAAATGACTTATATTATCAAGAACAAATCGCTGCAAATCTGAATAAATTCATTACAAACCATCTTGTTGTGGATACAAAAGCCTTGGGAAACTCAAATGAAATGATTTCATTACAGGTGTCTGCCAAACACAGCCTAAATGATAATTAGATGAAGATTTGCAAGCCTTCCGAAGAAATTTCCTCTAAAGCTTCTCAATACAATGTTGAAGTAGTGGGTAACATATATGTAAGGTTATAAGTGTCAGACATATTTATTTATGGTTTATTTGTCATTACTTGTAATACAAAGGATATTACTGGTATTCTGCTAGTAACACCATATAAATAATAAGGCCATACGTATGAGTAGACTTACTCATATGATTCTTCCTTTTCCTTCTTCTCCTTCTCTTCAGCAAGTAGTCTATATATCACATATATATATACTTTTATTTTTTCTGTATTTCATCTTGGTATCAGAATAGAGAAGAACTCTGCCTAGAAGGTTTCACTGATGTCAGCAACTCTAGGGCTGATGTCAGCAGCTGTACGGTCGACCTGTAGGGGTGGTGCGATTAAAGATGGTTTTAATGCGACATGATTTGTCAAGACTTTTCATGTTGTTGGTTGGCGTATTTGATGATCAAAGACAATTTGTAGAGGATTTTCTTTCAAAAATCGCAGAAAATCTAGTTTTGAGTATTTCAGATACTACTGTAGACCCAAAGACTTTCTTTGTAGTTGGACACTGTGGATTTGGTCACCCCGATCTTGTTCACATGTAGACACTGATGTTGCTTCGTTTGGAGAAGATTTGATGATTTGGTGAATCAAATTCTAAGGTATATTTGACATGCTACGTTTGTGGTTTGTGATTTCTGGTATTTTTTTGTATAAATCATCATCTACAGTGCTTTAAATGGCTACATCACCATTGGTTGACCATTGTAGGCTTTCGTAAGTGATTGTTTGGGAGTTTTTGGGGGTTGTGGTACCCCAATATTGGATCAGATCTATGGCTGGTTTGTTGGATGGGTTAATAACACTCATCTAGTTTTTTTTGTTGTGTGTGTGTGTGTGTGTTGTGCCTTTGATCTTTCTGACCATGGGCAGCAACTATACCCTTTTTCCTGCTTTTTCTAAGTTAATTTGATTTTATGAATTACGTCCATGATTATTTAGGGCTGGTTTATATGAATCGGGGTGTGGATCTTTTGTGCTTGACCCTATGTGTGGAGGGGATTGATTGTTTGAATCATTAGAAGATATGTGAAGCTGTTAGAGGTTATTACAGGCTGTTCAGTGAAAAAAAAAATGAAGACTGATGACATTTTAGCATTAATTAAATATGTTTGACATGGAGTCTCGGAAGACTTGGGAGTTTTGTATTGGGCCTGGGGCTTCTGGTAGTGTGTTACCAATGGGTATCCAAGGTGCCCATTGCACAGATCACCACTATTAAACTCGATAGGACAAATTATTTGGAGTGTTCCCAGTCCACTAAGATGTATATTGGTAGGAGAGGGATCTTGGGTATATTAATGGCCGTGTGGTAGAGCCATCTATATCAGATACTCAGGCTTACGAGAAGTTGGAGTCTGAGAACTTGACAGTTATGTCCCGATTTTTCCATTCAATGCAATCTTACATTTAGGAGTTTTTTATTTATTTCTTAAGACAATGAAGTAGATATGGGGTTCTGTAACCCAGACCTATTCAAAAGTGAAGAACTTTGTGAGGGTTTATTAATTGAACTAAGAGATTGCTCATCTTTGTCAAGGGGATATGAGTATTACGAGTTATTTTGCAGCCTTGCGCAATATATGGGAAGAGTTAGACCACCATGAAACATTCAAACTAGTCTGTCAACATGATGCAATGGCACATAGAGAAAAGATGGTGCGAACCCAAATTTTGAATTTATGGCTGGATTGAATGTTGATTTTAAGATTTTCAAGTATATATTCTAAGTAGAGATGTCCTCTCATCTTTGAATGAGGTGTATGCCTTTACCCAAAGTGAAGAAAGTAGAAAGCATGTTAAGCAACAATATTCTTCAGGGACCCTAGGGATATTTGCTTTAATCTCTGCTTTACTCCCTTAAAAAGGGATAAGGGTGGCTTCAAGAAGCCTTTCACATCAGGTTATGATGGCAAGGAAAAGATACATTGGAAATCTGAACCTACTGAGGATAAGCTGAAGTGTAGTCATTGTGGAAAACGAGGCACACGAAAGAAAATTGTTGGGATCTTGTGGGTCGTCCTGAAAAATCCAGCAATCCTGGTTCAATGAGAGCTAAGTCAATATCATTATATGGGAGTGATATGTGCATTAGTTATGCTCCACAGAAGATGGTTAGTATAGACACTGTTCCCTCAGGTGAGGCTTCTTCTTGGTGGATGGTTGCAGTTCTCGAAGCAGAACTTAAGTATTCACAGATTTATGTCCCAGTTGGAGGGTCCTACGACAGCACCCTATCCGTCCACTTCATCCTTTGCCTCTGCTCAGTTAGGTACCCATGACATTGCCCTTTATGTTTCCTCCATCACATCTCCGTCTTGGATTATTGATTATGGGACCTCAAATCACTTGACAGATCTGTCTTTTTTATTTTCCTCAATACTCTATTAGTTCTGGTTGTGACAAAGTTAGACTAGCAGATGTAACATTATCTTCCATATTTGGAAAATGAAGTACTAATGTTTCACCTATTATGTCGTTATCTTCTATCCTTCATGTTGTAAAGTTTCCAACTAATTTGCTGTCTATTTGTCGCATTACTCGTGATTTGAATTTTTCAATTACTTTTTTTTCGTTCTCATTGTCTTTCAGAACCTGGTTCCAAAGTAGACAATTGGGGGTGGTTGTATAGCTGATGGCCTTTACTTTCTTGATGCCAAAGTGGATTCTCTATTATTTACAACGTGTCAGTCTAGTAGTAGTATGAGTAATGAAGATCGGTTAATGCAATGGCATAACCGTATGGGTCATTTATCCCCGTCGTCTATGAAATTTTTGTTTCATAGTCTTTCTTTGTCTGTAATGTGTTGGAGTTAATGATATAGGCTATGACAAGCTTTGATGCTAAATTGATGTGGGGAATTCTAGGCTTGTATATCTTGCTGATGTGGCCCAAATAATAAGGTTGTGGAAGCTAGGACAGATTTAAAATAATCAATAATTTATGTATACACACCCAAATATCACACACTTGGAAGGAAGTTGGGACAGAATTAGAGAATTGAAGTAGAAGAATTAGAAGATGAAAAGAAGGATAAAGAACTAGAAAGAGGACTGTTTTAGGGTTTCTGGAATTTCTGGGTAGAACCACAAAATTACCAAAATACCCTTGCAATTGCGTCATAATCTTCTAAAAATTTCAGGTTATCAGATGCGAGTATAAGTGGTCTCCGTATCAAATTTGAGCTTATTCTGACAAGCAAAAGTAAATAAAATCTTGAATTTACCAGTCAACACTGTTATGTGAGGAAGATAACATGAAACATAAGAGGAATCTTTGATAAGAAACTAGATGAAAACAACGGAGATTCAAGGGAGCTTTGAGGGGAAAGATGGGGGACTGATAGGGGAGAAGAACCCTAAAAAGAAAGAGAGAAAATAGGGTTAATAAAGGGGAGCGAGTTTACTAGGAAGGTACCTAGCAATTATCTAAAGAAGAAATAGAATAGGGGCAACAATAGGACTGGGTAAAACCGAAATTTAGGGTAGAAACTGTAGTGGATTTCCTATAATAAAGTAAAGATTAGGATGATGACCAAAACCATCAGAATTAAGGATCAAATACCTTCAAATAAATGGTGCAATTTGACCTTTATGATGTACAAGGAATCCAGTTGTGAATTGTTCTTCTGCAGTCCATAATCTTCAATCAATCTAGATGTAAGTGCAGGGAATTTTTTGGAGAGGTTTATAACAGATATAGTAGAAGAAGGGAGAAGAAACTAGAAGAATAATGGAGGAAGAAGAAGAAGAAAAGAAGAAGATTGAAGAAGTAGAAGAAGAGGATGGGAGCCTCGCAGCTACAACCAAAGAAAGGGGAGAGACGAGGGGATAAGCGGAGGGAGCCTTGCGGCTACACCATAGGAAAGGGGATAGGAGGGACACACGGCCAAGGGAAAAGTCCAATTCAAAATTTCACTAGTTCTTATCTACCTCTTATTCAATCTAGTGGTGCCTTTAAATAAGCTTACATCACAAAGAAAATAGCAACTAAGATAAGAAACTTCTAAAAACTTGGGACTCAAGACTTTCTAAAAAGTAAAGACTTCTAAAACTAAATTTTCTTGCACTCCATGACTTCTGAAAATTGGGAACTAAAGGGGCTGTCGACCAAATAGGCTGTGGGCCCCATAGTGTTGATTTTGAAGTCCACTAAAGGATAAATAACTAGCTGTCGACTAGTACACAAAAACCCCCAATTGCCTTTGGCTTTTAGCCACATTACATAAACACCCTTGAAGAAAAAAAATTCTAAACTACCTTTGGCACTATTGGCCTTGTTACAAAATTGTTCCAACCCTTAAAGGACGCTAAATATCCCATATGGTGCACATGATTTGAACTTAACCCTCCTGTGGGGTGGCACATACATCAACCTCTTAGTCATGTCCGTATCAATTAAATTGTGAAGTGTGTCAGTTATCCAAGCTTGTTTGGAACTCATATCCTCTTAGTAATAATAAAAGTATGTTTCTTTTTCATTTGTTCATTATGATGTTTGGGGACCTTCTCCCACTAGTTCATTCTTTAGCTTTCGTTATTTTGTTACTTTTGTTGATGATTGTTTCAGATGTACTTGGGTTCACTTGATGAAAAGAAAAGGGGAAGTGAGTTATATTTTTCAGAGTTTTCATAAAATGATTTAGACATAGTTTGAAACATCCATCAAGGTATTATGTTTTGATAGTGGGGGGGGGGGGGGAGGAGTGGGTACATATCTTCTCATTTACAAACATATTTGGCTGATTGTGGCATTGAACATTAGACTTCTTGTGTTGGCACTCCTCAACAAAATGGAGTAGCAAAATGTAAGAATAGACATCTGCTGGAAGTTACTAGAGGTCTACTGTTCAGTATAAATGTTCTAAAGACTTTTTGGTTTGAGGCATTACTCACTACACTTTATCTAATCAATCCTTTACCTTAAAGAGTTTCTAAATTTCAAGTCTTCCATTGCTGTCATGTGTTCAGATTGTCCTTTTTTTTTCTGCTTCCTCAAAAAAAAGGTGTGAATGCTATGTTCACACACAAAAGGATGACATGATTAAACTTGATCTTTGGGCAGTCAAATATGTTTTTATTGGATATCCTTCAACCCCAAAAGGCTACAAGTGTTACAATCTAGTCTTTGAAAAAAATTATGGTAGCATGGATGTTATATTCTTTGAATATGTTCCATTCTTTTCTTCCTCCTTGGCCTCTCTTCAGGGGGGGTGTTTGAGTGAAGAAAGGTTGTCGTATCTTCCTTCTTTTTTGTCTCTCTCTATTGTTGTGATACATTATATGGAGGGTAGTATGTCAGAAGTATTATATTTATGTACATGTATGGGATACCATATATTAGGGTGTACCAACTCTTTACATGATATAAATAAAATAACTTGTACAAAAAGACTCAAATACGATTTTTTAAAGTCTCTTTTCTTCCTCTCTCTCTCTTCCTTTCTTCCTCTCTATTCTTTCTCATTCTTTGCTACAGAACTATAAAAATCTTCAACTTGGTATCAGAGCAACCGGGAATCGATAAAAAATTGTTGGCTACAAGACATGTTAGAAATAGGGTTGATGTCAGCTTGACCGTATGGTGATGTCAGCGACAACGGCGAGTAGTTTCCGAACCGTGGTGATTTTAGAGGAATTGTGGTGATTTTTTTCATAATTTTTTGATGCATGGAACATTGATTTTTGAACAACATTTTGAAGGAGACAAAATCACATTTTTTACAAATCTGATCAATTTGATCGGTCTGGGTTTTTTTTTTTTTTTTTTTTTACTTTCTTTCTAGTGGCTTGATTCAACAAGGTTGGGTCATTTTCTTGTAAAGAGGTGGTTGGAAGTGTTCTCACGTGATTTGGTTGAGATATGGCGAGTCAACACTGATTTTTCTCCTCCCAAGTTACCGCCAGGCGTGATTTTGTTTGAATATGTTCGACTTGATTGATCTTTGATATACTCAGTGGTTTGAATCAACAAGATTAGGTCTTTTTTTTGTTAGGAGGAGATTGAAAGTGGTCTCAAGCGATTTGGTTGAGAGACATGGATTCTGGGGTATTTTTTCCTCCCAAGTTATTGTCAGGCTTGTTTTTAACCTTTTTTTATTATTTAAAAATTTGAAAAATAATTTGTTGGCGTTGATCTCTTGTGATGGTTACCTCGTTGATATTTGGTACATGCTTGCACTACCTATGAGTTTTTTGGCTTTTGTTTGAGACATGTTGAAGGTTTGTGCTTGTTTCCGGGTAGTTTTTAGCTTCTTTGACATCATCTCTTATGGGTTGTAGTGGTGTGTCTTGAATCTTGATCAGTGTAGGTCGCGTTGTGCTTGTGTGTATTTTGGGGAATTGAGCCAGAATAACTTGGTAAACTCTCTTATTATTGGAGACTCTCATCAAGTGCAAAGCACTAGTGTAAAGTTTGATGACATAAATTATCTTATTTGCTTGAAATTTGTGTTTATCTACATTCAAGGTAAGGATAAAGAAGACTACTTAGCGGGTGAAATAGTGGTTCCTCTCAAAGATGATCCAAAGTACGGAAAGTGGAAAACAGAAAATGCTGTGGTTAAGGGATGATTGTTGAGTTCCATGAAACCTGAAATCAGTGATCACTTCTTTTTCTTAGAAACAACCCATCATATTTGGGAGTTTTTATCTCAGGCTTATTTCAAGATTGACCATGCCGCCAAAGTGTATGAACTGTGACAAAAAATTGCACATTTCCAACAAGGGGATTAACCTCTAGCTATTTATTATGCCTCTCTAAAAAAGATGTGGGAAGAACTAGATCATTAGACCACCTATCTCCCTGCATGTACAAAGGATGCAACAACTTATAGGAAACATGTTGTGGTGATCCAAATGTGAGTTTCTCATTGGTTTAAGTTATGAGTATGAGCAGATCAGGGCCTAAATCCTTAATATGAACTTGTCCTTTTTAAATTAGGTGTATGCCCATATTCACAGAGAAGAGGGCGTCGAGGAGTGATGAACCTGTCACCTGCAGTTAAGAAATCAGTATTTATATCAACCTCTAGTCGAGGTGTGCATGGGGGTTCTTCTACTCGTGGTCGTGGTGAATTTTTTGGTCTTCCTGATGGTCGTGACTGCCTCAAGTGTGAGCATTGTGGTAGATCTAGATATACTAAGGATTAATGTTGGGATTTGCATGGACGTCCACAGGATTTTCCTCCACATTAGTTATAGTAACGTGGATTGAGTACAGGTAAAGGTGGAGGTAGATTTGGAGGTCATCGACCAAGTGCACACTCAATAACTTCCATGCCCTCAAAACCAACTGCTCCTATATCTGCTTCTCTACTAGATGGTCATTTATCCAGGGAGGAAATCTAGGCCTTTTGACAGTTTGTTTCTTAGCTTGATACTTCCTCCGTTGCCCCTACCTCATCGTTTGTAGCTTCAACTTCAGGTACATCTGCATTGATTCAAGAGCCTCCTACCACATGACTTGTATGTCCTCCTTCTTCAAATCTTACAGTGTTAATTCTGGGTAAGACAAGGTCCGCATTGTGAATGGTACCTATTCCTCTATTTCAACTTCTTGTTATCCATTAGCCATCTTATCAAGAGTCTTAACTGCAATGTCATTTTCTTCCATTTTTATTGTGTGTTTCAGGACTTGAAGACAAAGATGACTATTGGTACGAAGCATGAAAAGGATGGTCTCTATCTCTTGGATTCATCACCTCAGTCACTCATTGCATCTTTAGCAATAAAAGACTTCTCTCCTATAACTATATATGAGTTGTTCCAGTGGCATTATCGTCTTGGCCACCCCTATTTTTTTTTGTTAGGGAAGCATTTTCAGTTTTCTTTAAATAATTTCCATTGTGAGCATTGTCAGTTGGCAAAACAGTATCGTTCAGTTTATCCACTAAGTAATAACATAAGTTTATCTTCATTTGTTACTATTCATTCTGATGTGTGGGGGTCTTCCCCAGTTACTTGTTTTCATTACTTTGTTACATTTGTAGATGATTACTCTCGTGTTACATGAGTATACTTGTTAAAGCACAAAAGTGATGTGTGCACTCCCTTCAAATTGTTTTATAACATGATCCACACAGTTTGACACCAAACTTCACATTCTTCGATCTGACAATGGGGGAGAGTATCTCTTACTCTCTTCATTCTTTGATACTTTTGGAATTGTTCACCAGATCACTTGTCTGGTAACTCCTGAGTAGAATGGGGTGGTTGAGCGTAAAAATAGATACCTACTTGAGATTGCTCATGCATTCATGTTTATAAGGAATGTGTCTAAGACCTTTTGATATGTTGCCATTCAAACAACCACTTATTTCATGAACAAGATGCCCTCACCCGTTCTTTCTTTTAAACCTCCGATCGAAGTCCTATCTCCTAGAGCCCCTTTGTTCTCTCTTCCCCCAAAAACATTTGGGTGTATTTATTATGTGCACATATCTAAATCTGATCACACCAAACTAGACCCAAAAACACTTATGTGGGTTTTTTTGAGTTATGGTGTTGATAAGAAAGTGTATAACTGTTTTCACCCATTTACTCGTAGGAAGTTTGTTTAGTGAGATGTGACATTCTTTGAGTCTATTCCCTTCTTTTCTCCGGGTAAGACATCTCTTCAGGGAGAGTGTTTAGGTGAAGAGTTGTCTCCTTCAACACTCCCACTTCTTATCCCAGTTCCTTCTTTTCATTTTGACAGTAATGGTGTTGGTAGAGAAGGGGAGACCGAACTTAAAGTATATGTTCAAAGAAAGAAGCAAGGTGCCTTAGACAGACAAGAACAAGTAGGTGTTGAAGTAAATCAATAGTGACCAAAATCCTCATGTACCCATTCCAGAATCTTCTTTGGATTCAATTCCTGAAATAGGTAACATGTCTCCCTCTTCTAAGATAGATGATCTTGACATACCTATTGCTCTATGAAAAGGTGTTGAATCATATACTCAATATCCCATATCGAATTTTGTCTCTTATCATGTTTTATCATCTTCATTTTGAAACTATGTTGTTTCCTTGTCTTCAATTACTATACCCCGTAGAGTATCTGAAGCTTTAGCACAACCTCAACGGTGAGCTTTTATGGAGGAGATGAAAGTTCTAGAAAATAAATAAACATGAGAATTGGTTAACTTCCTAAAGGAAAGATTGTAGTTGGATGTAAGTAAGTGTTTACCGTGAAGCATAAACCTGATGGATCAGTTGACAGGTATTGCCGCCTAGTTACAAAGGGGTATACACAAACATTTGACATTGATTACCAGGAGACCTTTGCCCTAGTGGAAAAGATGAATTCGGTATAGGTTCTAAGCAAATCAAGGATGATTCCTACTCCAATTTAATGTGAATAATGCTTTTTTACATGGAGATCTGGAAGATGAGGTATGCATGGATATACCACCTGAATTTCAAATTCCAAGAGCAAATAGCAAAGTGTGTAGGCTAAAAAAGACCCTTTATGACTTAAAACAATCACTAAGAGCATGGTTTGAAAGGTTGATGACAACAATGATTACAAATGGGTATAAACAATGTCAGGCAGATCATACATTGTTTGTAAAAAGAATGGGTAGAAAGATGATGGCTCTTATTGTATACGTTGATGATATTGTGGTTACAGCCTTATAGGCAGTGATGAAGTGGAAGTAACACAACTTAAGAGTAATTTGACAAGAGAATTTGAAGTTGAGGATTCAGGCTCTCTCAAATACTTTATGGGGATTGAGGTGGTTAGGTCTCAACAAAGAATCTTTCTCTGTCAAATGATGTATGTTCTTGATCTGTTGAAGGACTCAGGAATGATGGGATGTAAACCATGTGCTACCCTTATTGAAGCAAATCATAGGTTGAAAGGAGGTGATAGCGAGAGGTTAATTGATGCAAGTAGATATCGACGACTTGTTGGGCATCTAATCTACTTGTCTTTAACCATACTTGACATAGCATATGCAATGAGTGTGATCAGTCAGTTCATGCACGCTCCCACTCAAGTGCATATGGAAGTTGCATACAAAAATCTGAATTACCTAAAGGGCTGCCTAGGGAAAGGAGTTATGTATAAGAAGTATGATCATCAGAGAGTAGCTATAGCAACATATTTCGATGCAGATTGGGCGAGTTCCTTGACTGACCGAAGGTCCACCTTAGGGTATTGTTCATTTGTTTGGAACAATTTTGTTACATGGTGCGGTAAGAAATAATCCGTGGTGCAAAGGTCTAGTGCTTAAGTAGAGCTTCATTCCATTACCAATGGGATTTGTGAACTCCTATGATTAAAGAAGTTACTTGATGAATTGGGATTTCATGTGACAGGTCTGATGAACATTCTGTGTGATAACAAGGCATCCATCACCATTGGACATGACTAAGTTCAACATGATTAGAACAAAGCATGCGGAGATTGATAGACACTTTATCAAGGATCATATCAAGTCCAGTTGCATTTGCATTCCTTTTGTTCAAACAAAGTATCAATTGACAGACATCTTCACAAAAAGGTTAAATAGTGCTCATTTCTTATATATTGTAGACAAAATGGGATTTACCACCTTGAGGGGGAGTGTTGTGATACATTACATAGATGATATTATTGTCAGAAGTATTATATACATGTACATGTATGGGATACCATATACTATGGTGTACCAACTCTCTACATAATATAATAAAATAACTCGTACAAAGAGACTCTCTCTTGAATACAATTTCTCTAAGTCTCTTTTCTTCCTCTCTCTCTCCTCTTCTTCCTCTCTATTCTTTCTCATTCTCGGCTACAAAACTACAAGAATCTTCAACTTCTACTTCAGTATCTATCTACTTTTGATATTGCTTCAAGTAATGGGAAGGATCTTCAAGTGTATACAAGGAAAAATGACACAATGAACCTTCCACCTCCAATCGCTGTTTCGGATCCAAGTAATACTAATTTACATTCTAAATTTGATGATAGTCTTCCTATTGTTCTTTGCAAGGGGAAGAGGTTTTGTGCTAATCATCCAATTTCTAACTTTGTTTCTTATCATTCATTGAATCCTTCCTACACTTCATTAATTTAGTATCTTTTGTTTCTATTCCTTCCAACCTGAAATAGGCTATCTCCCAAAGTCAGTGGAGGGATGCAACATGTGAAGAATTGACAACCTTGAAAAAAATGGGACATAGGAACTTGTTGATCTTCCAATGGGGAAGCAGCCTATAGGGTGTAAGTGAGTCTATACAATCTAATACAAGGTGGATGGATCTATTGGAAGGTACAAGGCAAAGTTGGTTGCAAAGAGATATACCTAAACATATGGTATTGATTACCAAGAGACTTCTACATTAGTGACAAAAATGAATTCAATATATGACTTTGTTGTTTGTTGCAGCTAATATGGGTTGGCGACTTTGGTAGTTAGATGTAAAAAATGCATTCTTTCATGGTAGTCTCCAGGAGAGTGTATATGGTCCTAATTCCAGGCTTCAAAATCCTAGACAGTGCCAATAAGGTGTGTGGGATGAGTAAAGCTCTATATGGGTTCAAACAATCACCATGGGCCTTGTTTGAAAGATTTAGTTAAAGAGTTTAAAAAGAGTTGGATATAGATAGTCTCAGGAGATCACACACTATTTGTTAAGCATGTACTAAAGGGCACAACTGTAGTTATTGTTTATATGGATGACATAGTGATAACGGGAGATGACTCAGAAGAAGTATTACAGTTGAAATCTCACTTGGGCTGTGAGTTTGAGGTGAAAGATCTAGGAGTATTGTGGTATTTTTTGGGAATTGAAGTTGCTTGTTCAAGGAAATGTATTTTCATTTCCCAAGAAAGTATATTCTAGATTTGCTAACAGGGACAGGGTTATTAGGGGTCAGACTTGCATAAACTTCTATTGAAGTAAGTAATGGACTGAATGATCAAGATGGAAGACCCCTTATTGATGCTGGAAGATACCAAAACTTGTTGGAAAGGTCATATATCTTGCACTTAGGAGGCTTGATATAGTCTTTGCTATTGGTGTAGTCAGCCAATTTATGCATGCTCTCCAAGAACTCCCTACTTGGAGGCTTCTTATCGTATTGCGAGATACTTAAAATCAGCTCCAAAAAGGGGTTTTCTGTTTTCCAATAATGGTCATATGAGAGTTGAGGTATACACTGATTTTGATTGGGCAGGCTTAATCACAGATAAAAGATCCATCTCTGGTTATTGTTCTTTTGTAGGTGGGAATCTTGTAACATGGCGAAGTAAGAAGTAATCTGTTATAGTTAGATCTAGTTCAGACGCAGAATATTGATCTATGACACATGGTGAGTGTGAGGATCTATGGTTGCGAACTTTACTCTAGGAAATAGGGTGTGATGTATAGGTTCCTATGTGTTTATATATTGATAACAAGGCTGCTATTAGTATTTTTCATAATTCTGTATAGCATGATCGGACTAAACATATTGAGGTGGATTGACACTTTATCTGAGAAAAGTTATTGTGTGGATTGATTTGTACCCAATTTGTCACAACAGATTAGCAATTGGCTGATGTTTTAACCAAGGGAGTAATTAAGGCATCACTTTATGAGATTATTAGCAAGATGGGCATGTATGATATCCACACTCCAACTTGAGGGTGAGTGTTGAAGCAGTGGGGTAACATGTATGTAAGGGTATAAGTGTCATGCATACGTCTTTATGGTTTATTTGTCGTTACTTGTAATACAAAGGGTATTACTGGTATTCTGCCAGTATGCACCATATAAATAATATAGCTATACTTATGAGTACACAGACTCATACGATTCTGCCTTACTTCCTCTTCCTCTACTTCTTCTTTTTCTTCTTCTCTTCTTCTCTTCTTCTCCTTCTCTTTAGCAACTAGTCTATATACCATAGATATATAATACTGTTGTTTTTTCTATATTTCATCTTACATTCAGCACTGACATAGGAATTGTGAACAAGGAGAGGCAACAGATGAGAATACTCACCTAACAAGCCTTTATAAGAGTCATGTGGTGTTTTTCACAAAATTGATCCTTAACCCTGACAATGCTTCAAAGTATCGAAGAATACCTCAACATTTTTGAATTGTCCTTGAGAATCTTTTCAAAAAACTAATATATAGTCTACAAACTATGGATGAGAGATAACTAGGCCAGCATATCCAACAGTAGCGCCATAAAAAAGTTCCAATTTGTTCACACATAAGGCTTCATCCAGGATAGCTTTGCTTGTCAAGAATGCCCATTGATTTCTGAAAATAATTTCAGGCATAACCTCCATCCTAGTGTGAGCATTTTTTTTATTTATTATCTTGTATATATTGTTCACCCAATTGATTGGTCTGAAATCCCTAATTTCCATTGTTCCCTTTTCATCTTTGGGATTAAAGTAACAAAGTGGCATTGCTACCTTTATCCAAATACCATCTATGGTAGAAATCCTTCACAATTTCCATCATGTAAGCCTTTATGAAGTCCTAGCATGATTTGATAACTGAGGATGTTTGGTAATGGAGTAGAATGTTGGGGAATCATTAAACAACTCATACATAGAATGTGTGAAGTAGAGACGGGGATGTTGAGATGGATGAATGGTCAGGCTAGAAAGGATGGAATTAAAATGAATGTACACGTGAACTTAGGGGCAGCACTAGTAGGTGACAAGATGAGGGAAAGTTATCTGAGATGGTTCAGTCATGCTTGAAGACCTATGATGGCACTGGTGAGAAAGAGTGATATGCTGCACATTGAAGGTGCTAGAAGGACAATGGGATGGCCAAAAATGTATTTGTTCGAAGTAGTTAGAAAATACATGATGTTTTATGATCTAATGGAAGATATTGTTGTGATACAATGTATTGAGGGTAATATTGTCACGTTGGTTGTATATATGTACGTGTACATGTACGGTATACCATACCCTATGGTATACCCTATATATATGTTTTCGTATAGAGTGAAATATACTCTAATATTATTTTCCCTAATTGCTACCTTCTCTCTTCTTTTTCTTTGTCTCTCTTCTTTTTCTCCATTCCGCAAGTGTATGAATTCAAGTTGGTATCAAAGCTAACTGAGGATACGATCGGAGAAAACTGACGACAAAAAGGAGTCAAAAGTAAGGCTGATATCAGCTGTACGGATGCTGACATCAGCCAGGCTGTACCGGTGTTAGAACCAGCATCAAGTAGGGTTTGGATCGTGATGATTTTAGATGAATTGTACATATTTTCTAAGAATTTTTTGAGGCCCGGAAAAATAATTTTCAAGCAATTTTGTGGAGAAAATTAAAAACCTTGGATTTGACAAAACTGGTCAATCCGATTAGCATGGAGTTTTTCAACCAGTTGATTAAACTGGATTGATCCTCTTTTTACTAGGATTTATTCAAAATTGGTCTCACCCAATTTGACTGAGTATTGAAGGTTCGGTGACACTTTTTCTACACTAGTATTGATGCCTAAACCTGTTTTTCATGATTTTTGGCATTTTTTTTATATAGAAAAAGTGTTGTTTTGGGATTGATCGAGATAACTGCTATAGTTGAAGGCTGTGTTGGTTTGTACACACACACGTGATGTCCGTGGGAATTCTGAGCTATGTTTGAGATTGTTTGGGTACGTCTTTCCATTGTCTGGGTTGTTTCTGCCTTGGAGTTGTGTGGATTGTTTGGCAACAGTTTGTTACGACCTGTGTAGGTCATATTGTGTGACTTTTTAGATTGTAGTTGTTGTGTTCTTTGTCTAAATCATGTCAGAAGAAAATCAGAAATCAGGTCAGACTTAGGGTGAATCGAGTAAAAGTGATATGGACAACACTTCTATCACTGGAGATCTATCCCAAGTATAGATCACCAATTTGAAATTTGATGGCAGTAATTATCTCACGTGGTCTAAATCCGTTCTAATCTATATACAAAGCAAAGAGAATGAGGAATATTTGATAGGTGATATTGAAACTCCTCCCAATACTGATCCTCGATATCGAAAGTGGAAGATAGAGAATGCCATGGTTATGGGCTGGTTGTTGAGTTCCATGAAGCCCAAAATCAATGAACACTAACTATTTTAAGAAACTGCCCAACATATATGGGACTCCTTGTCTCAGGCTTATTTGGAGATTGGACATATTGCTAAGGTGTATGAATTGCAACAAAGGATTGCAAGTAAGGGGATCAACCTCTAGCAATTTACTATGCTTCATTGAGGAAGAAAATGTGGGAGGAACTAAGGCATTATACCACTTACTGTTCTTCTTGTGTAAATGACTCCACAATATATAAGAAACACGTTGAAGAAATACATCTATTGTTAAAGAGGGGACCCACCACATACCACTCCACCATCTCCATGAAATCCTCCAAATGAAACCATACTTCCTCAAAACGGAAAGGAGGGGGTCCACCACAGACCCTAGGCAACTCCAAAAGAATAGGATGATCCGAAGTTACTTTTGGTTCAGTTGCTTGGACCACATTGGGAAATAACTTAGATCAATCACTACAGAACATAAATCGATCCGAATGGCTCAGAGAGCGTAGCTTCTGAAAATTCGACCACGTATACTTAACACCTTTTAGCTGACCATTGATCAAATTCCATCTATCAATAAACTCCCCAAATTTGGTCATTCTAGCATCCAACCTTCTGCAATCATTCTGCTTGGAAGGAAACACAACCAAATTAAAACCACCACAAATACACCATGGAAGAGCCCATATGGCCTTCACATTATCCAACTCATAGAGAAAGTCATCCACCTCCTCCAGCCCATTAGGCCCATAAACTGCCGGGAAGATCCACTCCTCAAAGCTACCAATCAAACGGAACTGGATAGACAAAGAGAAGCACCCTTCTCCACCGAATTATCCCAAATCATCACAATACCACCCGAAGAACCCCAAAATGGAATGTCACACCAAGCACAACATGTCACGACCCGGATCTGAGACTTGTATTTGTAACCCGAATCCAGATTGGACACTGGATGACACACCTTGAACCTTTATCTCATAGTGGGGATATCCCGTTTCGGAGTGTGACCATGTCCTCATACTCCCTTTTCCATATAAATTTTGTTTGTTTCTTTTTAAATCCTTTAATCCAAATTATCTAAATCACATGTCGCAACAGATTAATAGTTGCATATCGTCTAAACCATACATGACAAGTAGCAACGGATTACTATGTATTTTACCATCTACATTACCAAAGTGTAGTGGAATGATTAAAGGTCCCATCAAATAACAATCTCATAATGCAGCGGAAATAATTACAATCACATCTAATCTAACCCAAGGATCCATATATTTAGTATCAAAAGTAAAGTCTTGCTAGAAGCCAACAATAAAGTACTAAGCCCCATCCACAAGGGGTGCAAATCCAAACGCATATCAAGTATATATATACAACCCATGTTCAAAAATTAGAATGCCCAACTGAAAATAAACCATGGACCAATTGCCCAACTCATCTTCTCCCTCGCATCTAGGGTGTTTCATGTGGTGCTTCTATCACTAAAGCCTTAATCTGTTAGGTGGTATTAATTTGGGTGAACTTGACGAGCTTAGTGAGAAGATATAAAAAATATACAACAAAAAATATTGGTCAAAGCAAGCACAATGATAGATAGGAATGAATCAAGATAAAGTAAGGATACCAAATGTGTTTGTGTGTGCAACACGAAATCTATACATATATTCTTACTATGATTTAAAGTATTCAAAATAATCATAGGGGTTTTCAAATCAAATCAAAGTGTGCATATGCTATATGCTAACCCACAAAGGTCTCTGTCAAACATCGAAACTGGATGAATATAACCCAAGAAGGGTTTCTGACAAAACAAATCATGCAATTAACCCATGTAAGGTCTCTAACAAATCAAATCATGCGAATAATCCATGTAGGGTCTTCGACAAAGTAAATCATGCAAATAACCTATTTAGGGTCTTTGACAAATTAAATCATGCAAATAACCCATATAGGGTCTCTGATTGTCAAGATGGCTAATAGGGAGTCTTCGATGCCACAAGAACCAACCTTAAGGAGGCCTCTGAATTTGTCATGAGGGCCAATCCAATAAGGGTTTCCGAATTTTCCATGAAGGCCAACCTTACAAGGGTCTTCGAATTTGCGATGAAGGTCAACCCTAGAAGGGTCTCCGAAATTTCCATGAAGGTGCTTGCCATACAAACCAACCCCATAAGGGTCTCTGCAGTCATAAAAACTGATTTTTTTTTTTTTTTTTTTTTTAATAATTAACTTTATTAGAAGAAGAGGAAAAAAACTAAAATACAACAATAGGGGGAAACACCTTATAAGTAGCCCTCAGGAAGACAATTTTCAGAGAAGACTTAATGAGAATTCACTCCCCCAATTAGCTAGCTTATTAGCCAACTCATTCTCACTCCTATCAATGTGAGCTAAAGAAAGAGAAAACAACAACAAAAGCTCACTGATCTCATAAATGGTTGAAGCCAATTCCCAAGAGGCCAAGCAAGTTCATTTTCCTCGGCTAATGATCACAGCCGAATCACCCTTCACCTCACAACCCCTTAGCATAATACACTTAATCTCCCTTAACCCCATTAAGAGGCTATAGGCTTAAGCTTAGATGTCATTGCACACTATCAAAGGCCCACAAATAATTTAAATCACATTATGGTCATGATCCCTAATCACACTTCTAAACCCAACTTTGCTCGAATTGCTTTTGGAAGCTTCATCAAAATTCATCTTTAAACAACCACATTTGGGAGGAATCCAATTGTTCACTTGAGTTATTCTTCTAAACTGGGTCTCATTGAGTGAGGAGACCCAATCTCTAATGAAGGAGAGAGGAAAATCTTGAAATTCGTTGAGCACTACTAGCCAAATACCCGTATCTCACACAATACCATCGATGACCTCTTGTCTAGGATTGCATTTCTCTTCAAACAGCTGTTTATTTCTTTCCTTCCATACTACCCATATCACTGTGTGCATCAAACTGTCCCAAAACAACTTGCCCCGGATACCTTTGCCCACTCCATGCCATTGACTAACAAAGTCCTTAGTGTCCTTTAGCTAGACATGCGTTTTCCCTAGTGTAGAGAAAAAATGATTCCGAATCGCCAAAGTAAAGTTGCAATGAATGAATATATGCATAGAGGATTCACTGTCATTTTTACATAATATGTACCATTGAGGAGAAAGGGTCATATGAGGTCTTTGTTTTTTTGAGAACATCCATAGTATTTATCCGGTTAAGCACTAACGACCATATGAAGGCTTTCACCCTAGGGGGAACTTTAGGTTTCCCAATCCTCTTGGCAAGAAAGGACAAATCTAGATTTTGGTGGGGGAATAAAGCTTCAAAGAAAGATTTACAAGAGAATAACCTAGAGGAATTGAGAGCCCAAACTCTTTTATCCGAAAAGGAATTAGAAATGAAAACTTTTTCCAGATTAGACACCAAGGGAGTAAGAAGGTCAACCTCCCAATCAAATAAGTCCCTCTTGAATTTTAACTTCCAAGAGTGACCACTTAAGGAGGGGGAAAAAACACTTGCAATAACCGCATCTCTATGAGAAGATAATCTAAAGAGGCGAGGTTGAGCAAACATCCCCCAAGGCATCAAGGGTTGCCCCACATATTTCCCCCGAACGAGGGTAGTCCTCTTAAATTCCCAGGACAAGGGTTCTAAAACAAATCCACATGTTCAAAATGATGTGTCAAAACCATGCTTATGTAAAGTAATACAATTGTTATATCCTATACAGAAGATATCTGTATGTCCAATTTCATAAAAAGTCCAAAACCGAAGATGCCAATCTCATGTATGGAGTTGAAACCAAGATACAAATGAGGATGCTTGCTCAAAATTTAGGATGTATAAAAATCTGTGGAATGTAAGATATTTTCATGCAAAATGCAACCAAAGATAACGCAAAGTAGCTCAAATGCTTCAAAACCCATGTATAAATCCAATGATGATGTTCTATTGGATGCTAAATGTAAAATAGATGGAATCAATATGCTTAGGCTATCAAAACTACCAATGGAAACAAATCCCGAATGTAAATACAAAAATTTTAAGATTCTATCATAGAAATCAATAGAATTAATACAAAACTATATGGATTGCCAAGGAGCAAAAAGAATCCACCAAAATGAGCAATAGGCTTATGTAAAGAATCTATGGACATGCTATAAAATATCATAGAGAACTAATCATACGACCATAAATCAAGTAGGTAAAGATCATAATTGTAGGCTATCAAAGGGAAAATCAAAGGTATACCACATGGAATCATCTTTCCCATTAAACACTATAAAGATTCAACAAAAACACTTCCCATCTTAGAGTAGAGATTACCAAACTTGCCAAAATAAGGTACCAACATCATGAAACTAGAATCATTTTCTAAAAACTCATAGAAATAGGGAAGTAAGGCATTTCAATCAAGCTTAAATCAATGAATCTAGGATCCTACTCAAAGAAATCAACACATCCATGGAGATTAGATTTAAATCCTTCAAATCAAAGCTTAAACTTAGCACAACTAAGATCCTATGAAAGGAAGGTGTGCATATAATTTATATCTACTTACAACTCAATAGATCATAGATGGAATCATCAAAGTTATACTCAAATCTTTGACAGAATCATCAAAGTTCTATAAACCTAAGAAGGAAGAGTGCATAGATTGCATATCTACTTACTAAGTTCTCTTAATCTCTTGCTTCCAAGGTTTTTTCAATCAAAATCTCCTTCATTCTTTGAGATTACACCACAAATCCATGGTCAAAATTCATAAATCTATAAGAACATATGAGGAAAATTGAAGATATACCCAGAAAAACTTAGATTTGAGATTTGGGAACTTACCTTGCTCTTTGGAGAAAAATGGTTCTCCTTTTCCAAATCTCCCAAAATTCTTTCTCTTCTTCTTTCTTCATTTATTTTGTTTTATATCTAAATGAGATGTATTTTAGGTATACATTTTGTCATCTAAGGTCCTCATAAGTTTCTAGTCTTCCTCACGTGTTCACCACATTTTTGGATGGAAAAATTACAAAAACCATGGGTTTCTAGAATTTTCCAGAGTTTCCAAGCATGATCGATCATGGGGTCCATGATAACTTGTCATAAAATCAGTATGACCAATCAGGCAAAAGGCTCTATTGGCTAAGTTGGGTCAGGGATGATAACCAGTCTATTATGACCGGTTATTTGTCAGGGATGATCGGTCTTTAGGTCACTATGACTAGTCATTGTGTAAAACTTCCAGATTTGTTAGTACAGACACCTTATGGAAAATGACCAGTCATTGTGTAAAACTTTCCAATTTTTTAGTACAAACACCTTATGAAAAAACGACGATAACTTCCTTTAAGAAACTCCAAATTGCACACCATTTGATGCATTGAAAAATAGATAAAACTTTCTAATGATGTATAGTTTACAAGCTAATTTGTATGGTATTGATACATATTTATTCATGGAGTTACGTCAAATTCGTTGTTTGGATTAGCTTCAAAATTTGTCAAGTTTATGACTTGTCTTTGTTTCTTCACTTCTAATTCATTTTATTGGGTTCCAAACACCACAATGGAATTTCCAAAGTGTATTTAAAGACATTTTTACCCTCATACATGATTATTTACATTTTTACCCATCTAATGCACTATGAGGTATTACACAACACCCCCCACAAACTTCACACACCGCAGAGAGTAGATGATGTAGCAGTCATAGTATAGATTGACAAGAAGTAATCCTTGTGAAAGCCACAACTGAAGAACTTAAAGAAAAATTGATGCAACATACATGTAGGTGAGTGAGTGAGTGTGTGTCATAGGAGATTAAACAAGAATACCATAGGTAATGTAGCAATATAAATTAGATTCCTACCAGCACCAAAGCATGCAAATTTAGTTGGTTTTTAAGTATGTTTAGATATGCAATATAGAGTGTTCAAGTCAACAAAGCAAAGGCAAAATTATATCATAATATATGTGATTAAAAATCCCAACAAATTAGGAAATAGTTAATGTCCAGCTTGCTGGCCGAAATTTGAAGTGGTTCGAAAACATGGTTAAAGAAGCTCTAAAGTGATGAATTCAATGTAAAATGCAAGGAACATGTCATATTATTGAATCAATGTGAGTTAATGGCCTAATGGTGTTTTTCCAAGGTGATAAAACAGTGCTATGGACTGTTATAACAGAAAATCCAACAAGCTATTCTCTTAGACATTTTCACAAACATGTGGGAGGCATCCAATTTAATGGAATTGTAAACAAGGTATTTAATAGGCTTAAAAACATGGGTTTGTAAGGGAAAGTTAAGGGGTTTGGTAGAAGTTGGTTAATCCATAAATTTGTGGGGGTTGTAGGTTTAAATAAACCCCCGGAAAATTAGCTCACAATAGTCTCCATTAATGCCAACAAATCCATTAAAATTCTACTCAACAAGGGAATAAAAAAAGAGGTGAAAATTACAAGTGTGCACCTGATGGTGAAGTGGCTGAATTCCCGAATGTTGTCTAGCAAGAAGATCCACAATATTCCATGTCAAACCCAATGAATCAATTTAATTTGATGAAGAACATAAATCTGTCCAGATTTTTGTAGGTGCCGCCCCACCCAGGAATCCCACTTGGGATTTCCTCAGGGTTTAATTAAATGAATCCCACTCAACAATTAGAGGTCTCGCCCAAGCTGTATGAAGCTCCCTGGATGTTTGAATCACTCCAAAACAATAAATCCTCAAGTTGGTGAACAATCTCTTGCCAATGGAAAATTTTTCAGATTTCTGAAAATTAGAAAATAACAAAAGAAAGAATAGAGAAGAAGGAAGAAAGTCCTTTTAACCCAAAGGGAAGGGGCTCACCTCCACCCCCACCATTAACTTATAGAGTTTCCAAGCCCTTTCCAGGGTTTAGTCTCTAGGTATGCACGGATCAGAGAGAAGAGAGAACTTTATTTTTCAAAATGTCATTCATTAAAAATAAGAGGCGTGTGGTTCTCTTTATAGAGACTCCCACGCCTAGGGCTGCATAACAAGGGTCCAAAAGGACCTAAATACCTATGTTCAGACAAATTTGTCCCAAAATACCCCTAAAAACATGAATTAGATAAAGTAATCCATATCAGAGAAATTCTTTATAAAATATTTTCAAAACTACCCCCTCTTACAATGTGACATAAAATAAAATGTAACATGGAAATAAATAACTACTAAGCATGAAAAAAAATCTCTAAACATAAATCTAAACTCTCCTAAGTCTGAAAAATAATGTGGGCCACTGTCTGAACCATAGTAAGGGCTCAGATCTCCTCTGTCTGCTCTGATAAGTCTGAAAAGTACCACCTCTAGTAGTGATGTCCTCATAAAAAATGCTGGAAAATTAGGTGTAGTTTAGGGAGTTATGCAATTTATGGGTTTTTTTTTTAATGTAATAATACTTCTTTAGCCAAGGGTGTTTTGGGTTTTTTTTCTTCTAAAGTTAAAGAGTCAATAAGTGGGCCCCATGGGAGAGCTGGTCGACAGTCTGTCTGGGGAATAGGAATTAGAAGTTTTTTTAAAATAGGAGTCTTATTATTTAGTAAGTTTTAAGATAGTTCAAGAGTTTCTATTTTGGGAATTGCTAAAAATATCTGTTCGATAGTCCATATAAGTGAGTTATCCATGACATATAAGGGGGAATTTTTGGGGAATAAAATTGAGGCTTTTATTATAACCCACGGTTGGAGCTGAGGTTTTCTTCTAGTTGGTGCTGCTAGAAAACCATCGGTTGGTTCTGATTGTCCTTCTCTCTTTCTCCTCCATATTTTTTTTTGATAATTTCTTTCTCCTTCATATTCATATTCTTCTTCCCCATCTTCCTCTCGTTTCTTCTACTACTTCTTGATTCCTGCTTTTTTTCCCCTTTGATTCTTTAAATTTTCTTAATGATAGCAAGCACTTTGATCATCATTATCGTGAGCTGGTTGCTGAAGTTCTGCTGCAGATTCAAGCAATACGAGGTTGTTCTATTCCCAAGCAGTCAGGCTTTCGTACAGAATTTCTGGCAGACCTCTAGGTCAAATTGCCTGTCTCTGGGTGGGCTTTTTGGTGTTTGTCAGAGGGGTTTTCTTCCTCCAAGAGTTAGGTGTATTTAACCCTAAGCTCCACTTAATTCTTTGTTGGATTGGTTGGTTTTCTGTTAACCCTAAAGCTCTGTTCTCCTAGATTGATTCTTCTATTCTGCAGAACCCTGTTTCAGACCTGATAAATCAGTCTTTTCTAATTTAGAGGCTTTATTAATCAGGTATATAACTTTTATTCTGCCAAATTTTACCTCTTTATGATTTGTCTCTTGAGAGATTTCAAATTCTGTTTTCCAGATAGTCTGTATGTCCAGAATTTGAACTAGATCTGAAATCCTATACCTAAATTTATCGGATCAGTTTGAAACATTGTAGGATTGTTTCTATATCAACCCTCAATTAGTTTGTTAAATTTATACAATTCCAATTATTCTAGTAGTGTATTTTGGTAATTTCCCATGTGCTGTCCTGATTTCCAGATTCTGTCATTGAAATTACCCTTGATCTAAGGTGCTATTTAGGTCAAGCTTGGATCCATTACCTGCAAGAGCTATAGCCCATAGGCTGCTCTGCATTAGTAGAACATGAGGTGAATGTGTTTTTAAAATTGATCTCAAAGAGTTGTCACATTTTATTCAAGGTGGTTGTTAAAAGACTGGGGGAGAGATGGGGTCTTCTATTGTTTATCTTTCTGTACGAGTTTATGGCTTTCAAGAAAGGTAATAGAGGGAGTAATGAATTTATCTGCTGTGGATTTGTGGACTCTTTATTGGGTTCTAATTAAAAGGTCAAATCACTCTTGCGAGGGATGGGTAAATATTTTTGGGATACTTATACATGACTGGAGTTTTGGTACCTCCATAATTGGTGAAAATTGTGGTGGATTCATTGAATTGGACTGGAAAAATATTTACTGATGTAAAATGAAAGCTATTTGAATATTATTTTAGTGTTGGAAGTTTTGTGAAAATCTCTCATTCATTGTTGCTCATGGTTGGTGGTGTGTGTACTGATTTTCATTGCCTCTGAAGGGGAAGACATTATTCCTTTTGGTGAAACCCTTGGGCCTCTTAAATATGATCCTCAGGTTTGTGAGGATAGATTGGTGAAACCAGTAAAGAGTTAAGGGGTTTGGTTATTGACGGCATCGATTAAGGCAGCACCTGATGGTTTTCCCAGCAGCTGACGGTCTTGTAATTATGATGCTGAAGGGTGCTATACAGGGGTTATCTTGAGATGTATTGGTTTTGTTGTTGCCTTGGGTTTTCATTGTCTCGGATTAGGGGTGGCTGTTTTGAGTTTTCTTTTGTTTAGGTTGGGGCTGTAGTTCAGGTGTCTTGTGTGACAGGGAGGATTGCTTCATTTTCCTTTTCTTTTCCTTTAAATTTGGGGAGATCTCATGATGCGGACAACAATGCTAGACTTATGTATGTACGCCCACATAAGAGGGCCAGATTTAAGACATGTGTCTTATGTGGGCTGTTTAGAGTTATTTAGGGGGTTGGAATGTCTATGTAATAAGACCAATAGTGCCAAGTTGTCTTTTTTTTTCATTTAATTGAGGGTATCTGAGTGAAATAAGGTTGAAAAGCCAAGGTTAAATTGGGTAAATAAAGCCTGGCCGACAATTACACTTTTGTCCTTTAGTGGACCACCAAAGTCACTACAATGGGGTCCACTAGAAGCGCTGGTCAACAGACTTGTTTCCCAAGGCTTTTAGTAGCTTTTAAATTTAGGAAAGTGTGATTTTTAGAAAGTTTAGGATTTAGTATTTCTTAGGGAACAAGTTTAGGATTTTTTTAGAAGTTTCTAATTTTAAAAACTTTCTAATTTGTTTAAGATTGTTAGCCTATTTAAAGGCACCCTCCCCTTGAATTAAAATCAGTGAAGAATATTTTATTTGATTAATTAGGTGGTTTCCCAAGATAGGCTGTGGGCCTGGTTCTTTTCTTCCATAGGGTGACGCCTACACTAGGCTCCCCTAATCTCTTTCTCACTTGTGGTTGCAGCCCAAGGCTCCCCCTTCTTTTTCTTCTATACTTCTCCTTCGATCTTCCTTCTTTTTCTAATATCTTCTTCTTCTTCTTCTTTTTATCTCCCACATGTTCTTCTTCTAAATCCTCTTCATGGTTGTTGAAGTCATCAAACCTGCAGAATTCATGGCATTATTATCTGATTCCTTATAACAGAAAATCTGACAACATGAGTGAAGCTTTATGACCCTATTATTGGTGAACTCGGAGGAACATAATCAGGTATATCAAGTGCTGTTTCACCAGAATCTATTATTTATTTTAATCCTTATTAAATTATGGTAAATTGATTTTAAATTCTCATCTTATGTTGCTGTTTTCTGATTCTAAATTTTGACCCTATTCTCTTCTTTTCATCAGAATTTTTCTGGGTTTTCTAACTCCTAAAATCGCACCACTCTATAATGCCCCTTTCTCTTTTCTTCGTTTAGGGTTTTGATCCCCATGTGAACCCTTTTAATTTCTCCATTCATTCTCTTCTGCCCTCTTTCTTTAAGAGTACAAGAATGCTCACTGGTTTTAGTGGTGGTTCTTGTTTAAAGTTAAGTGGGACTGATATTTATATAACTTCACTAATCAAATAATATCGGATTGACCTGAAAATTGAACTATATCACCCTTTGAACACGTCAGAAAATATCTGGGAAGTTTTGTAATTTATTGATGCTTGATAACGGGTATTTTGGTAATTTTGTGGTTTTGTCCAAAATTACAGCATTACCCCCTTTGGGTTCGTTCCTTCTATTTTCTTTGCTTTTCTTGTTCTAAATTATTCTAATATCTTTTCTGTTATTTTATTCCCTAATTTCTAAATTTTTATGGCTACTTGCATTCTAAAATTTCTGTTCTTGAGCTATTTGCTTCTGCACTTTAATATAACAATTATTTAAGGCCTCTTGGGAATATCCTGCATCATCTCATCCTCGTAAATATATATTTAATCTTGTTATCGAGTAAAATACATGTTCAAGATGAGAAAATGGGAAAAAAGCATGGCATGCAAGTGTGGGAAACTCATCATAAATTATTGTTTAACTGTAAACATAAAACGATGAAGAATTAGCTTTTTAAGTTTCTGGTTGTGATTTTCTTACCCATTGAGAACATTATGTACACACTAGTAACTATGATGACATCATCTATTTCGTTGGAGCTGATGCTATGGATAAACAATGCAGACTGTTGAGAAAAGGCCTCGAGAAATGATGCTACGGCGTGAGTTTGCAAGTGCAGTTGGGTATCTAAACCAGATTCTCTCTGAAGAAAATCATTTGAAATTCATACACTGGGACTTTCACAAATTTGCAAAGAGGTAAGTATGTGCATCCTTGTCAGATTCAGAGACTCGATGATTTTTTTCCCCTAATGAGCTGATTGTTCTGTGTATGTTCTGTTTCTATAGCAAGTCTGCCAATGTTTTGGCAGTTTTGGGTGGTGTGGCAAGTGAAGCACTTGATTTGACTGGTTTTTATTATAGTGGAAAGCATGTAAAGGTTAAAAGGAGATCAACCCAGATCAGCCGAACAAGCACTAGGAGGTAATTACATCTTCATTTAATTATTGATGTACATGTGGCCAACATTTACTAATATGTTTATGGAGTTTGAAATTTTTGAATGAACCTGCTTCACTTTATAGTTTTTGGATATAAGAACTGATCTTGAATGCCAGCATGGAAGAGTCATGATTAACTCTATGAGCTGGGGAATCATGCATTTTTGAAAAACTTTTTTTGTGCAGAGATAACTTGGAAGTGCCTCACTCATATCGTAGGATTTTTTGATGTCTATGTATATATTGAGAGCCAATACTTCAGCAGAGCAACCTTTGCATGGACTTGAAATATGCATAAGTGTCCTACCTCTGAAATTTTGTGCCCCTGGGGTCCAAGTTTATCTTCGTTTTATGTATTAGGTGCCTATTTGGTTTGATTGCACATTGTTTCTGTTGCATTGGAATTAATCAGTCTAGATTATTTGGTGCCCAAATGGTTTTTCTATATCAGTCATTACAATGTATGTATTTTGAGGTGTACTAGTTTTTTGGCCATTGGTTTGAAAACTGCTCCAGAATGTTAGACCGGGCTGACTGGAACCGGTCCTGTTTGTGGCTTGGTCAATCAAAACTGCATTGTGCCAAAATGCATCAAACAGCTGGTTTGTATGTTTTTGTGAACCTTGCAAGCTGGCTAGTTCCCTTCCCCAAGCCCTCCTCCCTAACCTCAAATTCTTGATTCTTCCCCACTCCCCACAAAAATAATAATAAAATCAAAGGTGAAACAAGAATTGTAGAGAGCAAGAGGACTTTTTTCCCAATTCTATTATAGAAGAAAATGCTGGTGTATTTTCCACAACAATTCATATAATATTCTCATCACATTCAAGTCTTTCATCTCAGTCACAGAGAAGAATTATGGCTGGAGTTGCCAATCTTCTACGATTACATGAGGCATCAGAGCCCCATTTCTCACTCCCTTCAATTGGGTTCTCCCCAGATCTCAATATAATATAGTCCAAGTCAGGAAAATCAAACCCCAAATAGAATCTTGACCACCAAGGACGATGAAGAGAAACTGATGAAATAAGAATTCAAGCATCTTGCCCGATAGAAAGAGGGTTTGGAATAGTTTGCCTTGAAAAAGAAAGCAAAGTATTTGATCGAACTAACAACTATTTATGACGAATATTCATACCACAGCTTCAAACAGGGAATTCTAACTGATTTCAAACATGTAACACCAATTATTCTTCGAATCAACCATGAAACAGCTCCATGTTCAACAACACCTCCTTTGAATTACAAAAATAAATTCAGAAATTGAGTTCTATATATGGGGCCAAAAAAGTACTCGAGAAAACTTGAGAGAACTCTTTCAATTTAAGTTCGATTTGATTGAAACTTTTTTCAGTCTTTTCTATACTTTAAGTGAGGGTGAAATCAACTAACCTAAGGCAATTTGCAGAGTGATTGTATGGGAGGAAAAATCAAGATCTGTGTATTTTTTGACTTTTCCAATACACTCTAAAACAGTCTTCCATTTGTTGAAAACTGTTGAAAAAATGCCTTGAAATTTTCTCTACCAGGGTCTGTCATCCTTCTTCAACCCAGTAGCAGTAGAAAACTTCCCTGATGACTCCAGGATGCAAATCCTTTTTCAGGATAAATCGAAGAAATAAAGGATTTTTTAAAAGCTAGCTAGCAAAGGGCTTAACAAATTGACTTCCCAATCGAATGGTTCTCTTAAGAAAGTCAAGTTGCAAGAATGACCAAGCATGGAAGGGGAGATCACATCTTCAATGGTAACTTCTTTTTGGTTAGAGATTCCAAATAATCTAGGCTGGGAAGAGGAAAGATTCTGATCTCCCCACCAATGATCTTTCTAAAAAACGGATTTTATTACCATTACCCACCCAAACTGAACATGAGGAAGTAACAAAGGGAGGATGATGATAATATTTTTTCAAAACAAGGATGTAAAAGGAGAGGCATGATTGGAACAATCCCACCAATTTGGATCCTTTCCATACTTGTTGCAAATAATGGATTGCTATAAACTTCCATTTTCTGTAGAGAATCGCCATAACCATTTTCCAAAGAGGGAAATATTTATTTCTTTAAGATGACCAATCCCCAAGCTGCCATATTCGTTGGACCGACAAACATCCTCCCACTTGACAATGTGATCTTTTCTGGATTTTCCTCCATTCCATGAGAAATCTCTGACATTTCTCCAACATCTTATCGACCTTTCTAGGCATCTTGAATAGATACATGTAATAACCTGACATATTTTCCATGACTGCCTTTATTAGAGTGATTCAAATCCCTCCCCCCCCCCAAAAAAAGAGATATCAGACTTCTTCCATCCTACCAATTTCTTTTGAATTCTCTCTACAATCGGGTTCCAAAAGGCTAAGGACTTTGGATTACTGCCCAACAGCATGCCCAAATATCTTAGAGGCTAAGACTCCATCCAACAACCAAGGATTCCAGTACATATAGATACCCTCCTCTTCACACACCCCAATACCCAACATGTTGGATTTATAAAGATTAAACTTTTAAGGCTTGAGATACACTCATAGGTCGTCAAAATTAGATTCAGATTATGCACTTGTTTCGAGCTAGCTTCCACAAAACATATGGTATCATCTGTAAACTGTAAATGGGATTAAGAGGGACTCTCCTTACTTTCATAAAATCCTTTAGTAATACCATCATCTTCCACTTTCATCATAGGAACACTAAAAACATCAGCCGTAAGAGAGAACAAGAAGGGAGATAAAGGATCACCTTGTCTTAAACCTTGAGAAGAGCTGAAAAAACCTTTTGAGTTCCCATTAATCATAATAGAATAGTGAGGATGGTCCAGGCATCCCATAATCCACCCAGTCCACTTATCTCCAAAGCCTTTTTTTCCCCATAGTTTATTGCAGAAAGTCCCAATCCACCATGTCGTATGCCTTTTCCATGTCAATTTACAGGCCAAACCCAACTGTTTCTGTGTTCTTCCACTATCAACAACCTCATTAGCAACAAGAATGCCATCCGTGATCTGCCTTCCCTTTAGAAAGATACCCTGAGAATTTGAAACCACCTCATCCATCACATGCCTTAGGCTCAAAGATAAAACATTAGAAATAATTTTATAGAGGCTCCTCACAAGAAAATCGGCCGGAAATTTGAGAACTCTCTAGTCTTATCTTTCCCGGGGATAAGGACTATGAAGGTAGCATTCATTCCCTTGCTAATGGTGTAACACCCGGCATTTATTTCTGTAAATTTTTGAAATATATATAGTTAATGATTCTGTGTGTGAATGCCAACATGTGTGTTGTGATTTTTTTTAGAGTTTGACTTGAGATTAAACCAATAAGGAATAAAAGTGAATAGAATGGATGGATTTGAACTCTTAAGAGCAAAAAAATATTGGAAATCTGGTAGTCTGAATCGATCAGCTGGATCACTGGGTTGATAAGGAAACTCAGGGATACTACCTGATTGATACAGGGGTTTCAGAGAAAATGCCACTTACTGCCTGATTGATCTAGATGCAGTTTGGATTGATCAAGGTTGGATCGATCCAAGAGTGCTGGATCAATCCAAACTGGATAATCGTGAATTTTCGGGATTTTTGCTGATGACATTTTGTTTATCAAATTGTGTGGAACTCACTTGAAAATGAAATAAAACCCTATAGAGTATAGATGACATAATTGATACATAAAAACAAAAAGAAACATAAGAAAGAGAGTGAGAGGCGGCTTGGAAGAACGAAGGGGATTGGCTTGAAGTTTTGGGGATTTTTTAAGAAGCAGCTTGTATTCGCTTGGTAACTTGGTATAAGTGTTTCAATGCTAGCAAATCTGCTAGGAAGGAGAAAGCAGGTTGTGATTGTAACTAGATTGAAGTTTTGTCATGGTAAGAACTTAGATTCAAGTTTTTAGAGAGTTCCATTAAGAGTTGGGGTTTTCCTTGTTATTTTGGCTGAAATCTAGAGAGTCTAAGTTCCCTACACCATTATATATTGCAGAGAAGAAGATTAGAGTTTTTGTTAAAGATTCAGACAAGTTAGAGTCCATAGAAAGGTGATTTGATTCGTTAGAGGTTGCGGAAAAGTTCTCAAGGCCTTGTGAAGATTTTGAACAGTAAGTAAGTTAGAGTCCATAGAAAGGTGATTTGATTCATTAGAGGTTGCGGAAAAGTTCTCAAGGCCTTGTGAAGATTTTGAACAGTAAGTATTTATGCACAATATGCATTCGTTTTATTTGATAAGTTTTTAGAAATCCCTGTTTTAAACCTATTGATTTGTAAGTGATTTTATCTAATATGTATTTGTTTTACTTGTTAGGTTCCTAAAAATACATGTTTTAAACTCTCTGATTTTTTCAAGTTGGTTAAAAAGTATTATAGATTATTCATTGTGATCTCAGCAAACCGATTTTTATGGAAAAAAGGGTGTTTCAACCATGTTTTATGTATCACCGTAAATTCTGAAATTTTCTCCAAGGTCTAAGGTATTTTTTATAAATTGTTTTAATGCTTCAAAAAGGTATTTAAAAAATGTTCCTTTGATACATTGAGATTCGTATGCGATTCCGAAAAATAAGCTATTCATATGTGTTCCTTAGATTGGTCAAGCAATCCTGTGAATTGTGTTTTGATTGACATCAATTATGTTTTTTGATATATGAATATGTTCAAGTAAGATGTGTATATATTCAGAAGATTGATTTTGTTGGAATATGTATCTTATGTTTAGAAGATTAATTTTGTTTCAAATATTTATCTTTGAATCATGAGATTTGATAATTGTATAAAGTTACATGTTTTGTACTTCGATCATATTTCGTATGATCCCTTGTCAATAAGGGTAATTAGTGGTGCCCCACTCATAGGGCAATATGTGAGATTTGTTATATGAGATAAGTTTGCCCCTCGCCATCATGGGAGTATATGGTGGTGCCCCACTCATAGGGCAATATGTGAGATAAGTTATATGTGATATGTGACCCACGCCATCATTGGTGTATATGGTGGTACCCCTCTATTAGGGTAGTATGTAAGATTAGCTATGTATGTATGTGGTATTAGATCTTCACAACTAGGGGTTGAATGGTGGTGGTGCCCCTCATAGGGTGGTGTGTGAGATCAATGATATGTGATCCCTCGCTATCAAGGACAAACGATAGTACCTGCTCATAAGGCAGTATGTGTGTTAGCTATGTGTTTTTGTGAACTTATGAATCGGTTTAAATCAGATTTCCGCATATATTCTTCTATAATTTTGTGTAAGAATGTTCAATGATTCGTTTTATGTGTAGTTTTGAGCTGTGTACTATTCTTTATGTATTTTGGAAAGTATATGATTTCAAAAATGTATTTGCAAAATTTGTTATGTTACTTTGATTTCTTTCAAATGATTGGTTCTTGGTTTGACCTTATTCCCTGTATATTTTGTACAATTGCTTATGAGCCATGGTGATGAGGACATCGGGTCCAGAAGAGAGTTCCAGGTCTACTAGAGGCGACACAGGAGGGATATGTCCTTGCTATGGTTCCATTAGGGCTATTCTTTTTATTTTACATGTTTTTATTTTATGACACATGTTTGTGAGGGTATTTTGGTCTCTAATATTTTACTTGGGTTTTTTAGTCATTTATTAGAGTAGGAGGTTATTTTGGTACATGTGATAAGTGTAGTAGGGCTGTTTTAGTCCAATTTCTATTTTAGGTGTAATAACCTAGCCTAACCCACAGTTTGGTCTTTGAAGTTATGAAAGAATGCTATTAAATTTAAAATTTGGACTCTCATGTTTCAACCTTCTTCTTCCTCTTACTTGCCTACAATTGAAGAATTCTAAAACCTTGGAATGGATCTAGGTCTCCCCCTAGTTTAATGTTAGTGGTGGAGGCCACTCCCTTCCCCTTGGGTTAAAGGTTCTATCTCCTTTTTTTTTTTATATTTTTTTGTTTCACGTTTACTTGAGCTTATTGTGCTGAACCTATGTTTGCTGAAAAAATCAATTACCAACCGTTAGATTTTGAAGTTTTGGTTGTAGTAACCATTCTAGAGGCCTTACTGCTGAATGACACCTTCAGAGCATCCCCTCCTTTATAGGTTGCTGATTGGAAGAGTTTCCAAGGCCTGGAACCAGCCACAGGCGTGAGTCCCTTGCAGAATAGCTTGCCTGAGAATCACTATTGTTCCTCATTCAATCAAGTTTTCGAAGAATGGCTTTCTCTGAGAGAGAATAGACTCCTATACGGTCTTACTAGGAGAGGAATACAACATCAACATGCTAATTCTTTGAAGTTATAATGGCTGTAATCAGCTCGTAGGCGTGAACACCTGAATTAGGGTGTCTGCACAAGATCTCTTCCAGTTCTCAAACCACATCAGCTTTGAAAGTGGGACTTTCTCTAGAGTTATCAGGACTCCTAAACGATCCTATTTGGGCTTCCCTTACATTGTCTTTTGAAATCTTGACGAAGCTATAGCTTGACAACCTCTTCCCAGGAGTGGACATAGACAAACAAGTGTTTGTATGAGATTGCCCCCCAACATCAAGATACAAGAGCTTTGTTCGAATGAACTCTTCCTAGGTCTAATAGACTTCTGGACGACCCTAGTGGGTAGTTCCCACTTCGGGAAAAAAAAACTAAAAGATAAAAAAAAATTTGAAAAGGGGTTGGCAGCACAAAACCTGCTGGAGAAGAGAGAAAATTTCAAAAATTTGGGGAATTCCCCAAATTGGATTTTCAAGCCTGCATATTGATTGCAAATATATCCAACATCTTCAAAGAGGCATTTGACATCAAATTTAGGTATTTCTCCTCCTATTTGACTATATTTTCAAATTTCTGATTGTAGGTACTTTCGGTATGTTGTGGCATATGGCCTGGACCTAAGTTTATTATCTCCTGGCCTAAATAGAACACGAATACAATATCCTGGTTGTCTAAATATATTATTAAACCCATCTCTAAACCTCTGAGATCATTGCTGGAATTATTTGACCTATTTCTCTGATTTTTGGGTCTAATTTAGACACTTTTCTGGTTTGACCTACACTAACCTCATTACTAAATTTTTGTATCTTATTGATAATCCATGCATGTTAATCAGGTTTTTACTTGTTTATTAATTTTTGTAAGCCCTAATTCCTTTATTCATATGAACCTAATTTGAAGAATTGCTTGACTTAATATGTGAACTTGCGAGTAGGAATCTTGTTTATTTTGCTTTATTACTTTATCCATTTTATTCCTATCTCTTGAGCACGCACTCACTGTCCTACATGCATGCTGCATCACATGGACTCACCCATCAAGAACATTTTTTAGGTTAAAGTTTAGTCACGAGAAGTAGCTAGGAGTATGTAGCGAGGCGTGATGATAGAGTTGTGTGGAGTTTAGTTTAGTTGCTTATGTTGGACATTTTAGAGATTTAGATACTTTTTTCCGATTTACGTTGGTGGTTAAAAGATTTGATTTTTAGATTAATGATGGGTTGTAATAGTTTTAATTAGAAGTTTATGTCCTTGAGAGATTTTGATTTAGCACTATAATGTGATTAGAGGTTTTATATTATTTGATGTTTAGTACCTTCCGTGGCTATACTTTGAAAGTTTGAAAATTTTAAATTCGGCATTGTGGGACCCTTAATATTTATTCTGCAATGTTGGGTCATATGATATGTATTCGGATTGTGACAAATGGTGCCCTTGTTATAAAATTCAGCAAGCACTTTC
>JAOXJP010227925.1:0-11214 GCA_025762735.1 Platanus orientalis | reverse complement strand
AATTTTTTTTTTTTTTTTTTTTTTTTTTTTTTTTTGCTGCTCATCCTACTACATATTTATCATCACCTTCAAACATTTTTATTATTTTCTTCATTTTCTTCAAGATTTCAGTTTTTATTTTTTTTGACAATTTCTCCTCTCTATTCGCCAAAGACTTTTCTCATTTTGGAATTCACTCCAAAAATTTCATTGTTAGTGAAATCAAGAATCAAGAATTGGGAGCACGAGCTGAATTCCTAGAGTGTTACCAAACGAGGCCTAAGGGATTGTCCTCTTCCCTGGTGAAAAGCCTACAGACAATGGACCACTTGCTACATTTATCGGGAAAAATGACTTTGTGGTGGAAAGCTGGGCAGAATTTGGAGCTTAACCCTCGTGCTGGGGTGCCTTTGTATTTTGAAGCCAAACAAACAAGGTTCCATATCCTCTGCATGCAGGTATTCATGCCTCACACAAAGACTCGTATCCTCTGCGCCTAGTATTCCATGATGCAGAACGCCCCAGACACAAAGAGGGTGGAGCCCTGGAAAAGAGTGTCTGGGTCTCACCCCCTTTGTGTCTAGGCGTACCTAGGCACAGAGGATACGAGTCCCCCAAGCAATTCTCCTTTATCAATAGTACTCCCAACAGCTAATCAGGCTTCATCCTTCACAGTGAGGAACCATTGTCTTTTATAACAGATTTCCTATTAATCCATTCCTATTTTCAGCGAGTTTGGATTCTCTGGTAAACCACCCTCAGGTTAAGCTTCTGTGGAGCCAATACGGACATGACATGTCATCCAAATGACCACGAAGACCCAAATTTAGGAAACTGGAGGACCTTAATATGTACTAAGATGAGATCAATTCTCCTATTAGGATGCAAAAATCCCACTTTGGTATTTTAGTAATTGGAAGGCGAGCGGTAAGCTCTTTGCATCCTGAATGTACTACAACAGAATATTTTTGTTGATCCGTTTCTTTGTTATAGATATTTTTTGCTGCTCATCTTACTACATATTTATCACCATTTTCAAACATTTTTATTATTTTCTTTAAGATTTCAGTTTTTCTTTGTTTTACAATTTCTCTTCTCTATCCACCAAAGACTTTTCTCATTTTATAATTCACTCCAAAAATTTCATTGTTAGTGAAATCAAGAATCAAGAGGAGCTGAATTCCTAGAGTGTTACCAAACGAGGCCTAAGAGATTGTCCTCTTCCCTGGTGAAAAGCCTGCAGACAATGGACCACTTGCTACATTTATCGAGAAAAATGACTTTGTAGTGGAAAGCTGGGCAGAATTTGGAGCTTAACCCACGTGCTGGGGTGTCTTGTATTTTGAAGCCACACAAACAAGGAACCATATCCTCTGAATGCACAGGTATTCATGCCTCTGACACAGACTCGTATCCTCTACCCCTATTACTCTATAATGCAGAACGCCCAGACACAAAGGGGTGGGCCCTGGAAAAGATTGTCTGGGTCTCACCCCCTTTGTGTCTGGGCATACCTGGGTGCAGAGGATACAAGTCCCCCAAACAATACTCTATCAATAGTACTCCCAGCGGCTAATCAGGCTTCATCCTCCACAATGAGGAACCATTTTTTTTAACAGATTTCCTACTAATCCACTCTTATTTTCAGCAAGTTTGGATTCCCTGGTAAACCTCCCTCTGGTTAAGCTTCTGTAGGGCCAATGCGGACATGACATGTCATCCAAACGACCACGGGGACCCAAATTTAGGAAACTGAAGGACCTACTAAGAGGAGATCAGTTCTCCTATCAGGATGCAAAAATCCCACTTTGGTATTTTAGTAATTGGAAGGCGAGCGGTATGCTCTTTGCATCCTGAATTTACTGCAACCGAATATTCTTCTCCATCCGTTTCTTTATTATAGATATTTTTGTTCACTAAAATTTTCCCGCATGACAGCACATGGACCCAAAGGCCCATTTGTCCGGATGGCTAGGGCATTCCACTTCTTATCTATTCCTCCTTTGCAAGTTAGGAGATATTCAACACCCCCTTAAAGGAACAACGTTCTCTTTGGGAACATTTGAGGTAATTTAGTGCGGGTAGGGTTAAAATTCCATTGGGTTATCCGACCACCCACATATATTGTTATGTGGAAACCTAGATCTATGATCGTATGCAACAAACAAGAAAAGAGAAAAATAAAGCAGAAAGCAATCACACCACAAGAGCAAGACAATTTATGTGGTTCGGCTTGAAGCCTACGTCCACGGGCGAAAATGAAGAAGTGCTTTTACTATGATCGAAGATTAGAGATTACAATGAACAGTGTAATGGCATGGAAAACAAGAAAACCCTAAATATAAACCCCCAAAAACCTAATCTGCGTGGATCGGATCCGAACCCCAAAACGGATACAAAACGGGTCAGAAAAATTTTTGGGTCATATTCGGGTTTTTCGGATCATCATCGTGGGTTATATCTTGGGTTGAATACCAAACATTAACCCAACATATATAAACCGATTTGTATTAGACGACTGGTTCTTGTAGGCTACTGAGTTCGATTCTAGCCCATTTGAGGGAGAGGGGGAGGTCTAGGCCTGCCGATAATTTGCAGGTCTTCTTTTCAAGCTCCAACCTATTATATTGTTAGGCTTCGAACGCCGTCTTCACCTACTAACAACAAACCACTAATCTCTACTCCTCTACCCTCCTCACTTGTTAAAACCCAACAAATAAATCATAAACCTTGCTAATGATCATTTTTATTACATTTTATAGCATCTGCGTGCAATGGCTACCAAAACGATGGTGTGATGATCGCGGCAGCCAGCGATGCCATATGGGGTGGTGGGGCTGCTTGTGGGAGGAAGTACTCCGTGAGATGCACAGGCGCTACCAACCAAGGTGTGCCGCAGCCTTGCAGGGGCACGAGCGTTACGGTGAAGATCGTCGATCACTGTCCAGCTCGATGGGTGGAACCATAGATCTGTCTCAAGAAGCCTTTGCTACGATCGCTGATCCCAACGCTGGCAAAATCAAAATTGACTATCAGCAGTAAGTTAGTATTCCCTTGTGTTTCCTGTAAGGGTTTGTGCATCTTCTGTGAATGGGATGGTTCCATACGCACACGTACCTTGGAAAAGCTGTTTTGTCTCGTTTTGGGGGTATATGTGTGTTTGGGACTGCCGCAGTTCCGCCTCATTCATGTGAGAGCATCCTAACCCTGTCCACTGGACAAAGATGTTTTATTGAAAAGTTTACATTTGGGATCCTGTGCGCCACGCCCCCTGATGGGACACTCGGGGGCGGAATCAATTCACTTTTTGGAGGTTTTTGATTCCCCCTCCTGAGTGTCCCATGGGGGGGGGTGTCGCACTTGATATCAAACCTCCGTAGTGGGCTACATGGGTTTTCACTACAGAGGGTCTTGACTGACTAGTTTAAGGTCAACCCAACCTGAACCACCTACACCCAACTTGTTTGTCCCCAATGTCCCCCCCCCCCCAATGTCCCCAAAGACAGAGGGTGGGTTGCATAGGGATAAAACAGTAAAATCATTTTTCCAGATGAAAAGAAATAAAAAAGTAGGTACTAAAAAAAGGCACATACAAGGTTACAACCTTAAAAAAGAAAAGTGCTCAAAGGAATAAATATGAACCGGGAGACAGACAAATTTGGGTGTAGGAGATCCTTTTTCATTAAATTATATTATTAGTAAACGGAATATGGTCATCAGTTCTCTATACTATTGCTAATTTTGGTGCTTCAGAAAAATGGACCTAGATACATGACCTTTTGTCTTGTGATATGCAGGGTCTGAAGTTCTACACAAAGAGAAAACTTCCTATGTAATAGGGATGCCGTTATGCCTCATCTTCTATCGATCCTTTGCCACGATGTAACAGGGTGCAGTACGCCCCATCGTTCTAAATAAATAATGGATCTTATATGCTTTAATTGAATGCTTTGATAATGGTGATGTTTGTTATTGACTTGATCCATTATTTGAGGAGTCTTATGTAGGGCTGCTAATGAAAAGGGTTCATGCCAGGTTGAGGTTTGCTTGCTCCATTTGGGCCAAGACGATCCAATCCCAACCTGGGCAAGGCTGGTTATTTGGACCAGGCCAATACATTTTGGCAAGTCCTAAGCTTCTTTTGGGAGAAATTCTAAAGGTGACCTTGTATACCTTGAAATTAAGCCCAGAAGACAAGATTGAATTGGTCCCATATAAAATTTGTCTCTTTTCGATGTTTCAAGAAGGATTAATGTTGTGACAACTTGTCTAATCCCATGACCATCTGATTGAAGTCTTCCTCTCCTAATAAAACCAAATCCACCCGTGTAAATTGGAAGGGATTAGGATCAGATGCTTAAGAAACAAGTGATTCACCTGACCATCGGCTGGCACTGTCCAACATTTTTGAGAATTCTCAGACCTACAATTACCTGCTCAGATGCCTTTAAAAACCTAGTCAGAACAAATTGTCATAAAAATGGACCATTTAATGAAGCTTAAATTTGGTTAAACATATCCACAACTAATGTTCTGAATCACCCGGACCAGGGCTTTATACAAGTATGAAACAAACTATATGAGGATTATATGCTTAGGCATCGACGGGCTACTTTAGGTTGAATGGGTCACATGCTGGGTTGGGCCACAAATGTAAGGGATAAATGAAATATTAACGGGCCATGGAATAGATGTGGGCAGATGTGCTCCTACATCATTCTATATTCTATAAAGAAAACTTCAAATGCAATGGTATGCCGCTTGACGATACACATGTAATTTTTTGGTCCCAATGTTGCTAGACGATCTAGTTTACCTTTCCAATATGAATCATGAGGATCCTGTGCAGAAGTTAACTATGATCATTGGCTATGTGGCAACATTTTTTCAGGTTATTCAGTTGTAATAAAAAGTGCATGGTGTTGATTGACTCAAGAAATCGTAAGAATCAGATAGTTGAACTTGAAGAGAGCTTAAGTTAATCATTTTCATAGTATGCTCACTGGGGTAACTTAAACATTGGGATAGAACTCAGAAAACTAGACTCTTTCGGATTATGTGAAAAGAACCCTAGAATGGTAGTGCAGATGAGGGATTCTTACACATGGCCTAAGGCATTAGGTTGATTATTTTGTACCTCTTACGTGATTTAAGCACTAGAATAGAAGTTGACAAATTTAACTCGATCTCTAGAACCACATGGAAAGAACCTAGAACAATGGTATCAGGGAGGGGTTTCACACATGACTTAAGGATGGTTGCGGTCTAATACGTCTTCCTAGATTCTAAGTTGACCATTTTGTGATCACCTGGCCCCTCATATGCCAGACAGTGAGTTTTTCTTTTATACTCTTCACATAATTTCTAATATTCTACCAACCTATTTACTTTCTTTTTTCTTAATGCGTTATCACATCAATCCATAAAGATAGAAAAATGTATGTATGATGTTTATTTGAAAACAGTTTACGCACTAGAAGAGAAACCTTTGGACAATTTTATGTCTTCAAAGTTTGGTGAAAGGACCCTAGAATAGTGGTACTGGGGACAGGTCCCCAAACATAACCTAAAGACAATGTGTGTCTATTGCTTCCTTTAAAGGTTTGAGTTGGTCATCCAACAACACATTTCTGCCTCTTCGCCCAAGCACTGAGTTCAAACCGAGCGGCCTACTTTTCGTTTATAGAATTATGCGAATGTGAACGGTGCTGTCAAGCGGCGGGGATTAGGTACAATTGAATTTCGTACAAACAGGGGCAAATGGCACCAGGGGGCTGGCGCATCAGCACCGAAAAGTGATTTACACGTTTTGGGGGGTGCTTGTCACTTTTTGGCGCCGTTTGCACCATTTGTACCAACTTCATTTATAACTAATCTTCTGCGGTCAAGAAGAGGTTTTCTGACATCCTATCGATGGATATGGTTCGCTTTTCCCATACGAGCTTATGCAAACTCTCAAATTGTGTATCCATATACTAGCATTGAATCGTTTTAGTCATTGGATTCTATATGTAAATGCAGATAGTAAATAACCAATGAATAGGTAAACACTGAAAGGCAAATGAGATGGGGTGTCTAACACCATTTCCAACTCATAAAACTCCTCTAGGTAAAAAGATTCGCCCCTGTATTTGAAAATGCAATAGAGAATGACCCCTAGGGCATCACCCCTGATCCTCCCCATGGATTAGAGATAGGGTGGGTAACTTTGGCTTCATAGGCCTGGATGGCCGTATTCATAAACGTGAATGGGATAACTGTTACCGGGTCTTGTCTCTTTCTTTGCAACAAGGACAAGAGATTACTGATCATATGGAGACACAATATAATCCCCTAATTCACATTTTCTGCGACAACAACGTGTATTGGGCGGAACCCCTATTTTGCGGTTAGACCCTGATATCCAATGACGGGCATTGGCTATGGTGGGTGGAGCAATGTCTCGAGAATATTCAGAATCCATTAATCATGTTCGGATGACTGTCTCTCATCTACTATACTCAAAAAGCGCCCAAACATAAGCACATGACACAGGTCCTTCTTTCCAGGTGGTGTACAGACACAAACACCTTCATGACGTTTTACAGGAAAATAGGCATTCCCCTTCATAAGTACATAGATTGCATTGGGCTCCCTGCTAAGGGGTTATTCTATGATGAGCATACTCCCACCAATGGTGCTTTAAACAGCTCTTACTTTACCCTTACCATCTCTCTTTTCCGCATATACTACCATTTTATGCAGGGTGGTAAAAGAATAGTTCCTTTTAGGGATTGGATCGATGTTTTTATTGCTTAATACGAAGAATAGGTTGCTTCAGACTAGAGGAAAAGGCCCATTAGAAAAAACTCTTTTTCGCGGCAAGAGAACATAGAAGATGAAATCTTCCTTGCAGCGATGTTTGTGGTCTTCTTGAGTGATTTTTCTTTTCCTTCAGAGAGAGGTGAATTCATTTATCAGAATACTTTCGGGGTTGCCGGCTGGTTAGCCAATGGTATCCATTACAACCTAGCGGTTCGTTCTTTATGTAGCCTCTATAATGGCTTGCGACGTGTAATCAATTGCACTAAGGTGGCTAAGTTCAATGCCATTGGGAAGAGCACTATCTACCTTCCTCTTTAGTATCTTTGTGGTTAGGTTGCTCTCCATTTTGCCAGCACCTATCAACAATGCCTGGTAGAAGGCAAGGAGAATCCAACTGTTCTTCGGACACTATTCCAATAGAGACCTCTTTCTTTGAATGTTGATGAGTTGTTCTATGAACATACTCGGTTTAATTTCTTACCCAGGCATCGTCACGGGGGTAAAACACTTTGTGACAATCAAGAGTTGTCTTATGATGAGCGAAGACATTCCATATCACTCCGGGACGGTGTGTTTACCTGGCTCTTTAAGGATAACTTGGTCATGGAAGCCTATAACCCTCATCGTATCAGACACCAATTTGGATGCCATCAATGGAGCTGCCCTCTTCCTAAACCAATGCGGAAGTCCAATTTGAACAACATTGGCTTATTTAGGGGTCATTTCATTTATTTGTTTGTATCCGAACGAACACCATTGTCAGGGTTCCCTCTATTCAAGTCAGAGATCCTAGAGTAGAATGTTTATACGCTTATTGGTGGAGGAATTCTTTCCACAAATTTCATTTCCTGCACCTAATGATCGCTCTCTTGTTTGGGTTCAGAGAGAGGACATTGGAACTTCACACTCCTGCGGTGGGCAAGGTCGTAGCAGAGACCGTGGCGCCCATGATGATCGTGGTCGTGGTCGTGGTCGTAGTAGAGGGTGTGGTCAGAGCAATAAGAGAGATAATTCTCCTCCTGTGGACACTTAGAGGTGCGAGAGTCGTTCCAATAAGGGAGGCTCACATTCTTTTGGTGTTCACCATTCATCGAAGAAGTGCAAACAGTCTTCCTCGTCCGCTCTACCACCAAACGTTCCACCGTTGACATTTTGAGGATAATGTAGCGAGGAGATGTTGCCACTATCAATTTTTTGTTCTTTATCTTGGGAATTTCTCAGAGGTGCCCCATCCACATTATGGGTTTATTGTATGTCATACAATGGGGGCACATCATGATCATCTCCGCTCCATCCGATCCCTTCATTGTCAGCACCCAAATTTTGACTCGGCAAAACGAAAGGATCCCAAAGCTCTGGGCAGCAGCTCAAACCTTAGACAACCCTAGAATCACCCTCAAACACCCACAAACCCAAGGTCACCCTTCTGCAATACCCAATGACTCGTTTATAAACATAGAAACTTGGACACCCTGGCTAAGACCTTCCATAATTCACTTCCGGAAAATCGCAGCATTGCAAAAAATTATGAATATACATAACTTAAGAACTAGAAAACCCTACACAAACAAACCAACTGAATCAACCTGACCAGAAACTCAAAAAAACAAGCCAACTGAGCCAATACGCCCAACTACTCAAAGACTTCAACTTCCATGATGACACTGGGAACCAATTCAGCCATTTTCCCTTCTAATCTAAGATTTCACATTTCCTAAGAATTGAACAACCTTAGGACACGACCCCCCTAGGATCACCAAAACCCAGTTTTGACTATGGCATTACGATTGAAAGATTCAAAAACCCTAAAAACGACTATAAGATCGATGTGATGGTGGTCTAGAGCCTGCAAATCGAAGCCTCATAGTACACAACATAAGGGATGAAATAGTGAGTTGGCATGCATCAATGACGCTTGTGCATCAATGACACAATGACATATCATAAATGGTGTAAATGTATATGTTGTAAATTCCATGAGTAGAAAAATACATGGATTGATAGAGTAGGCTATGACATGTTCAAGGTAGAGTCTAGGAGGTTCTTGTATTCACAACATGTGAAGATTACTCTTGAAGACCAAGAAGGCTCACTCCAAGGAAGCAAATTAGGATCATGCGAGGACTAAAGCATCATATTCGTATCTTCCATGTCTTTCCACATCCACAAAGGTAACTAAGTGTAAACTACACTAAGAGTGTCCCTTAAGGCCCCTAGCACTACCTTCCCTTGGTTTAAAATGACCTTAGAGCCTTTCTGTGCAAAACCTGAAAAAGTGGAGTGCTTCAAAGGTGGTGGAGTGCACCAAACCAAACTGGTAGGAAACCCTGTCAGGTTTGGAGCACTCCAAAATGGTGGAGTCCTTCAAATTCAAAATGGAGCGCTCCAAAATTTATCTGGACTTTTTGTTTGAAAGAAAATGCTCCCAATGGAGCGCTCCAAATCCAAACTAGGCGGAACATTTCAAATTTGAAATGAATGTTCTAGATTTGTTGTCTGTTGTAGATGATTCTTATCCAATGACTGTGGTGAGGCACAACCAGTATAAAAAAGCAATTTTTCTTTTTCAAACCTAAGGGTTTAAGGGCATTTGCAAAAGGGAAAGAAAATAGGCTTTGAGTAAGAAGAAAGAACTTTACAAGCTCTACTGTATCTACATTTTCACTAAAGCTTCCAAGCTTCCAAGAAGAAGAAGAGAGTTGGTTTCTCTCTCTTATGGCCATAAAGGAGTTTTCCTTTGCAAGGGAAAAGAGGAAGATCGAGGATGTGCTCCTTCACTTCCTAGAATACAAACTCCTAACCTTAGGGTTGAGGTAAAGTTTTTGCTTCACATTTAGAGTTTGTTTGCATAATAGTTTACTTTGTGGTTATATTGCATATTTAAATCATTACTACTTGTGAATCCTTGGAGATTTCATCTCCATGAGATATTGCCCCACTTGAGTTTTACTTATATTTTCTATTTTTCTATATAAAGGCTAACTTGGTTGTATGACTACATGTTTACTTGCCTTCTTTAGAAGCACACTCATACACTCCTTTTTGCGGAAGTAGAGATTATACCATTTGTATATTTGGTTAGTAAGAGCCACTCTCTACATCGGGACTTAGTTTCCTTTAGTGACTACATTTGTATACTTGGCTATTCAGAGACACACCATACATTGGGACATTGTTCCCTTTGTTTGTACCAAGCATACCATATTCAGTTATTAAGAACCACTTGATATTTAAAGCCTTTACTTGAGTCAATGGTCGGAGATGCCATGTGACGAGTTATAAGTCCTTGGCTTAGAGACAACTAAGGTCGTGCTTGCCATAGACACTAAGCACGTTAAATTAGGTTTGTTCAACCCTTTGTAATCATTGTGATTGATTAATAAATTAAGTAGTTGAAAGTGGACGTAGGCCCTGGTGTGGCTAAACCACTATAGATTTTTTTGTTGTGGTGTGTGATATTTATGTGATTATCACTTGCATTTTCATACTTGCAATCATTAACACTTGAGCACCAAACACATTAATTAAGTTGAATTAAAATTGAACAACTCTAATCAACTTAATTAAAATCGAAAAAGGGGTAAAAGAATTAAAAACTTAATTATATCCTATTCGCCCCCTCTAGGATTATGTAGTTAGAAGTTCAATTTGTATCAGAGTCAGGTTGCTTCTTATAAGGCCAGCAAGTTAGATCCTAACCTTGAATCCTAGAAAGAATTTAAAAAGAAAAGGAAATCCCTAGACACTAGAGAATCCTTAGATGGCCAAGGAAAAGTCTTTTTTGTCAATCAATACACCTTCATTCTTTAATAGAAGTGATTATGGCTATTAAAAGTCCAGCATGAAGATCCTCCTAAATGCCTATGGCCATAGGGTGTGGGGGTCAGTAGTGGATGGTTATAAGCCTTCTGACAAGCCTCGTAATGAGTGGACCTCGGCTAAAAGAGATGCCCAACTACATGGCATTAAATGTCATTGCTAGTGGACTTTCTCCCGATGAGTTTAGGTGGATATCCCACGTAAAAATAGCCCAAGAAGCCTGAAACCTTCTTTCGGTCACTCACGAAGGAATTAATGTTGTGAATATGTCAAAACTCCAAATGTACATTTCACAATTTGAAGCACTAAGAATGGAGGAGGATGAGAAAGTCTCTCAATTCCATGCTAAGCTCTCAAACCCCGTAAATTCAATGAGGAGCTTGAGTTAGGAATTAAGTGAGACAAAGGTTATGAGAAAAGTACTTAGGTCTCGTCCCAAAAGGTTTAATCCTAAAGTGAAATGTCACAAAAGCAATCCTAGAGGGGGGTGAATAGGATTTATCAAATTTATCTAACCTCTTTTAAAATTGTCTTATGGATGTTATTAATTATTGTTACATTTAGCTCAATTAAGTGAGTGTGTGCTTCAATGTAACTACTCAAGAACAATAT